>PNEQ01116727.1:22723-66313 GCA_003012365.1 Medauroidea extradentata | reverse complement strand
CACCTGCATCTCTGCTTTGTGGTCAGTGATTGGATGCCGTAACATACAACGTCTGGAGGTTAAACCCGCAAACCACAGACGTGACGTGTCGCAGTTATCCATGTACTGATTGGCACAGTCAAATGAATAATAACTCTGTACAAAAACACTCTGCCAATAATCATGAAGTTGAGCTGCAGGTGTACACGTAAGACACTGAAACAAAGTGGGGCAAAAATCTTTTCGCGAAAACTTCCGGTCCCTACACATAACAATTAACACTGGGATGACCATCTGATTACCTGTACCGTAAAACGGGGTGATCACAAACACTGGGGATGAATAGAAACATAATTAGAAATAAATTCCTAGGTTACACCTTTAGCTTAGAAAAACTTAATAGCTATAAAAGTACTGTTTGTAAATTGTATTAACTTGCCTACCTAAAACAGGATTTTTAAAACAGAATTTATATCGAAAATTTAGCTTTAAAATTGTGTTTCTATTCACCCCAGTGTTTCTAATCACCCCATTTTAGGGTACTCGTTTACTCATCAAGCGAGGAATCATTAAGAAAATTATTATATTACTATTACATGCAGAGTCACTCATGTGTATGGATAATTACGTGGAAGTACTTTCTGTGATTTGCTTTATTATACACCAGCAGGCGAGACTGCAAACGTCAGTAGGTTTGTTCGACGTTCCGCTCGACGACAGTGTCGCGGCCTTCCACGGAGAATGTTTCTGCCCAATAATTAAAAGGTCCACGGTAGAGGAGCGAACCTCCCGTAAAGCGGTCACGCACATTGACGACATCATATAAAAGCTCGTGGTCATTGTAATCACAGGTTGTGCACCAATGTACAGGTCAGTGGATTCTAATGTGCCCCCAAATAATAATGAGAATTTTGCAGGTCTCCATTAAAACCTTATTTAGGAATTTATTTATGGGATAGTCCTATTTCTTGCAGTGGAGTGGAAATATTTGGTGAGCTTAGGTCTGTAACGCCGGTGAGGATGAAGTGATGTGAGTGTTAATCAATGGTGGAATACAAGTACGGGGAGAAAAGGGAGTACTTAGGTAAAACCCACCGGCCGACGGCCACGTTCCCCACAAGCGAAAATCGGGGAAACTGCCACACCGGTTATCTAACTCGGATATTCTTGGAGGGAGGTAAATTGTCTTACCACTTCACCGCCGCGGTTACCCGCTTCCCCTACACGTATCAAAACATTTCGGCTTCCACTGGATATTACCGACAGTTGTGTTGTAAAGGAAAAGGGGAGGGGGGTTGCAGTGGCAAGGGTGCTCGCCTCCCAGCAAGGCGACACTGGTCTCCATTTCCGGAGGGGCCGACTCGGATTTTCGCACGTGGGAATCGTTGGTCGGCGTGTTTTCTCTGGTATCTCCCGCTTTCCCCACCCTTTCATTCCCGCGCCGCTACGTAATCTACATTTAAATACATTCTAGCGCTCTAAATGTCGCTGCTTTGCGCTGACCAAAACAGCTTCATTCACTCGCGCTAAGTTTGTGCGTGTGAAAGGACTAACGTATTTAACAAATGTTTACAAAGTTAAAAGTGATTTGTAAATGTTATTTCGGAATCTCCTGACGTAAACACATCGTTGATGTGCACTCTAAAAAAATGTGTAAAATTTACAAAGATTTTCTTTGTACTTTTAGAAATCCCTGTAAACGTATAAAGATTTTCTTTGTGAAATCATTCGTTTGTAAAGTTACGAAGGTAAAGTTTGTAATACTACAAAGGAATTCCTTGTATTTTAACTGACAGTTCCTTCCATGATTTTTTTTTTTGTAAAAATGACAAGGCATTCCTTTGTAGTGTCACACAGTCCTTTTGTAAATACACAGAAAGATTCCCTGTACAATGGCTTGTTTAAATAGTTACAATGACTTTCTTTGTAAAAAAAACTGCAAAAACTTTTAGTCTACCAAAATCACAGTCTTGCAGAAATTACACAGCTATACAAAATCACATATTTTATAGCTCATTAATCTGGAATGAAGTAAAAAATTTTCTTAATGAGTGAATGCTTTAAAATAAAAAAACAAGATTATCACAGAACTTACTATTGATTATACAGAAATTAAGTAAATTAAATAGCTCCGAAGTCAAGGTGGTCTAGGAGAAAAAATGCGTACAGTACTTGTGCGCGAAGATGCGTGTTCAATCCGGGCGCCTCCTTGAATCTTTTTAGTTTAAAAATTACTCTATGTATTATTTATTTGTTTGTTAGTTTTTTAATCTATGAGTTAAGTGTTATTATTAAAATAAAACGAGTATACAAAATTTAATTTTTTCCTTGTTGCAAATACATGTAGTCTTTGTATTTTTTTTATACTTAACTTTTGTAGTTTTTCGAGAAATTTCTTTCGAAACTGGGTTTCCAAAGATTTTCTTTGTAAAAGAGTAAACAATTTTTTAAAGGGTGTCTTGCTCATATCTGCCACAACTTAGAAATTTATCTGTAATGTTTGTGACAAATAAAAATGTGCTGCGTACGATGTTCACGTATTAACTCGACCATACTCAATAAAGTCTAAATAATGCAGTCATGTCTTTTTTTTTTTAATTATATGTGGTTAAAAAGAAATTTTTGTAATTGGCGTAGAACACATTTGGCAAGAGTTGGGTCTTTATTCCAGGCTTTGAATGTACCAACCAAGCTTATCTTCGCGAATGTCATTATATAAAACAATCCCAGTAACGAACGGTTGCGAAAGTTACGCCCCCATCGCCAGAGACACGCGAAAACGAAATTAACTTTCAAACGCTGGTCTACCTGCAAAAAAACCGTCAACACAAAAGAAGAAAATTCCCACAATAACGTTTAAAAAACTGCTGTTATAATCTTTTTGCGTGATTCAAACATTTCTAACAACTTTTGGCGTTTCTCTGCGCAACTCAATGAACCGCTGTTATCGTTGTACGAATACTTGTGCGCGAAAGGAAATTTCTCACAGGCGTATTTTCAAATCATGTCTACTGACTTTCATTACAAGTCTTGATGCACGGTGAGTCAGGACGGGGTATGTTAAATACGATTTTTTTTTCGTAAAGTTAATTGCAGTGGAAATAATGCTACCCTGAAAATTGACTATAAAATGTAATTTCTTCAAACATTTGTAGAGCCACGATTTTATGGCGAAAAGATTTTTGCAACATTTGGTTACGATGCGTCATGTGCACACCTGCAGCTCTGCTACATCGTCGGTGGTTGGATGATTTTACTCTCACTGGCCTTGGCAAATTATAGACGCACAGACTCACAATAATCTTATTCTGATTGGTGCAGTCAAATGAGAAACGTGTCTGAATATAGACACGCTGCCAATAACCTTGAAACAGAACTCCCGATGTGCACGAGAGACACTGAAACAAAGTGGGGCAAAAATCTTTTCGCGACAAAATCGTAGCCCTAGATATCAGGCATCAACCCTCACTATAGGCCTACTATCAAAACAACGAAAGAACGAGTAGTTTTGATTTTGCTTTAATAAATGAAATTTTGAAGTCGATTTTTAGAGTATCATTAACTCCCACTATAATTAACTTGACGAAAAAAAAAATAGGAAAAAACCTTTCCTGCAAACTATTACATAAGGTAACACCGCGCTAAATTAGGTGGTTAGCTGGTTGAAGGTACATTTCGCTTGCTCGAGACCTAGACAGTGGCGGCTCGTGGGTTGTTGCCAAGTAGGGCTGCAGTTGTCAAGAGCTGTACAAGGTTGTACGCTGGTTGACTCTACAGCCACTGACACGCTGATGTGCAGGTGCACCTTACTACCGAGTGGTCACGACATATCTAGTAGCCGGCAAATATTTCATGGTCTTTGGTCTACGGCGCGTTTTTTATTAAGAGTGTACAGTTCCGACTATCTGCAGACCCACTTGGCAACAACCCACGAGCCGCCACTGGATCTAGTAGTGCGGAAGGGATAAGGACGACACAGCACGCGGATCGCACCTCACATTAGCCTCTAGGCGCACGTCACTGAACTGGTGGTTAGTCTTCTGGCTGATTCTCGCCTCTATGGGACAGTCAAAGACGATCCTATCACTTTATGCCTTAATATTAACGACAAAGGTGTATTTTACACACATGTGTCTTCTAAAATATTCCGCTCTAAGATTTTCATGCCTACAACAAACCACAAGAACTTTAGAGATACATTAAATTGGTATACACATATGTGTACCGTACTTTTAGTGATATTCCTAGGC
Organism: Medauroidea extradentata; assembly: GCA_003012365.1. Classification (NCBI taxonomy): domain Eukaryota; kingdom Metazoa; phylum Arthropoda; class Insecta; order Phasmatodea; family Phasmatidae; genus Medauroidea; species Medauroidea extradentata. Next base: position 62,084 of record PNEQ01116727.1, on the reverse strand, counting down.
AGACATAACCTACGCACACTAAGAAGTTTTCGAATGATTTTGTAACGGCCGAAGATCTGCACCCCGCACGGACGGCCAGTGCAGGTGGCCACCTTACGGCTCAGTTTCACTCTCCATATTGAATTTTGTTATTTTTCGCTTTTTTGGAATTCTGAGACGAAAAATGTTAAATCGGCGACTATACCGCAAATTCTATTTACCTTGAACTACAATAGGCTACAAGCTACAAGCATGGGAATTGAGCTAGCAAAGCACAGTTAGGTCGCAATTTGTCGGGAAAATTATGAATATCAAAAAATTTGCCACACAGATTGCGGCGTAATTATAAGTTAACAGCTAAATCGCAATGTCTGTAATGTGGCACAAGGTAAATGGAATTTGAGGTATAATCGCATATTTAACATTTTTTTTTATTTTTAGAATTCCAAAAAAGCGAAAAGTAATAAAATTCAATATGGCTACTAAAACCGAGCCTTAATACACAGCGTCTTGAATCAGCCTGTATATGCCCGCAGCAACAAAATTTGTTCAGCCCTGAAATTAACACTAAAACAGTTACGGGACCGCATGGGACCAAATTAATACGTTTAACGGCCTCGATGCTCAGAAGTGGAACGTTAACACGATGTGTTACAAAACATCCTTGTGGCCTACGCTTTTCCTTAAGGGAATTTAGACGAGTATTTCACAAGCGTTAATTTAAAACTCGTAGGTCATTTAAGACAGGTTTCTCTCTCTCTCTGTCTCTATCTCTCTCCGCGGCCATATAGTCCGGCGGCTAAAGGAAAGTTACATGGGTAACTGAGACAAAAGACTAAAAGTGTTTGTTATGGAGAACAGGTGTTCAAGTAGGGAAAACCATAAATTTATGTTTGTGTAAAATAGGGGTAGCTTTGTACACATTACTTCATTTACCTCTTACGAAAAATAATTCGATCAGCCAGTTTTCCCAAAATGGCATTTCAAAGTCAATATTAGTATATTTTTACCTCAAACAAAACTTGAAAACCAATAAACATAATGAATTTAAAAAAAAAAACATCAAAACTACATGTTACGATCAACGACTTGAGGAATATAAACACCCAGTATAAAATATTTTTGTATTTTAAAAATTGCTAAAATTAAAAAAAAAAAATTCTAGCAAATTTGGGAAGATTTTTTTTAAAATACTTTGGACTAGTGGGGTAACTTTGGGACGCTTTTATATTATTTTTATTCTTACGTGGTTGTTAACTGTGAGTAAATAATAATAATAAATGTCGTGTGTAGGCCCTATATTTATTGTCCGTATAAGCGAAAAATACATTTTCTTAATGTCCCCGAGCCCAAGTCACCCAGTTTACGGTAACTGAAACCGATGCACCTTGTTAATCATTTTCGTTTATGTTTTAAAGTTAAACAAAACAAGATCACTTTACGTTGTCGTTCAATATCCTTTCACAGCCCAAGGGTTCCACCAGTGAACTTTATGAATTCAATTCTGGCGTTTAGCACGTTCCACAGTTCAGAATATTCGACAGTAAAGTTTTATTTGTTTGCACTCGGCGACCTACATACGAGCTTTCAATCCTTGCACTCGTTTATAATTCCGTATACTTTAATAGATTACCTTCATAGTACCCATGCTGTAATGTTCTGTTTTCGCCCATAAATCAGATTGGCACAAGACCAACACAGCATAATATCAGTGTAATAGCAGAGATAATATTGTTAAAGCAAAACTTAATACAAAACGTGCACCAGACAATATTTATATTAGACAACAAACATCTAAATTTAAACTTAACCCACAAGTACACAAAATACCAAATTATTTTAACTCTTTGGTTCTATATATTATAACACCAACTACCATTCCCCCAATATTATCCCACATTCCACCCTCCAAAAACATTTAACTCACGAGTTGACATCATGCGTGACGTTAAAAGCTTCTACAGTAGTTAAGATACCAGCCCTATTAGAAATTTCTGCTCTTATTTTCATTCGCGTGATTTTACAGTATATCTTCAGTTTACATCATGCTATATGGTAGTTAGCCAATCAAAAAAAATTGATAGGGAAAGATAATGAGCACGGGACCCTGTTTTCCGTGAAAAGATTGTTGCCCCAGTTTGTTTCACTGTCTTTCGTGCACACCTGCAATTCTGCTTCATGGTTATTGGCAGCGTGTCTATATGAAAAGCAGTATCTTATTTGACAGAGCCAATTACAATAACGTTCCTGCAACACCATACGTCTGTGATTTGTCGGTAGAATACCAAGGCTCGTAAGGGTTAAAAAAAATCCAATCGCTGACCACGAAGCAGAATTGCAGATATGCACGTAAGGCACGGAAACAAAGCGGGGGTCGCGAAAAACACGGGTTCCTAGTAATGAGCAAAGACTTTCATCGAACAGTATTACAACTAAATAATGCAAGCTTGAATGTGCTTCTTGCCATTCGAACTCAGGATATACTTGACGTATTAGCTAACACGACCATGTGCACGCAGCAAAAAAAAATAAATATATATAATCAATCAGGAGAGATGATGGTTAATCGTGGGAAAAATTGACTGCTGGATTTAAATGCACGTTCAGCTTGTGAAAAGATTACTGGCTTTCGCTTGTACGTGGAGCTGTTACCGTACTTGACTGAGCTAACAAGAATCTCGCTATTGTAATATTTGATGCCTATTATTGGAGCCACGATTTTGTCGCGAAAAGATTTTTGCAACAGTTTGTTTCAATGCCTTACGTGGACATCGGCAGCTGTGCTTCATGGTTATTGGCAACGTGTCTTTGTTCAGACACGTCTGTCATTTGAATGCGCCCATCAGCCTAAGGTTATTGCAAGTGCGCCCATCTTATATGTCGTAAGAGGGGGAGGCAAGATCATAATATATGTTTATGTCAACAGGAACGGATATATCCTGTGTATAAATTTGTAGCCACTGGCATATTTCGACACACAAAACTGCTTTGATTACAAAACTTATCAAACTGCAAATAGTTTGTTACAAATTTTATTAAAAAACAAACCAGAACATATTGTGGAACATCTGTTAGGGGGAGCTCAGGCCCCACCTTGCCCCCCTTATGGGTGCCCATGGGTGATTGTGACAAAATGTGGCTGTGATTTGTCAGTAGAACGCCAAGGTAAGCGATAGTTGAACCATCTAATAATTGACCATATAGTAGAGCTGCACATAAGCCACTGAAACCACTTGATGCAACAATCTTTTCGCCATTAAAACGTGGCTGTACCTATTATTAGTCTGCAGACAGCTACGTTGTGTCAGACGTATATCACCCAATCATACATGTCACAAGAAACTACAGTGTTGCCAAGGTTATGTTAGCACAAACAATTTTCCCGATATACCATAATTAGAGGTACGTAAATTTCGTAGATACATTCCAGGCCAGGTTGAACGCTAATTATGTATACTTCATTGTCATGTCTGTGACTTGCTGGCGGCTGTTACGAAACGCGTTTGACTACTGCAAGCCAGTAGTAAATAAGGAAATAATGCGAAATGCTATCGCTTACTACCTGCTTGTACGGTTATAAGCCAATAGATAATCGATTGTCGCCAGTAGGTGTATAGGTAGAGCCAGTGATTTTCGGTGAAAAGAATTCTGCAACAACTTGTTTCAATGCCTTACGTGCACACCTGCAACTCTGGTCTGCGGTTATTGGCAGAATATAATAGGGCAGAGGCGTGGCTCATTTGATTGTGCCAACCAGAACAAAGTTACCGTGACACCACACGTCCATAATTTGCAGGTAGGACCCCGAGACGCCGAGAGTTAATACTTCCAATCACTGACCACGAAGCATAGAAACAGGTGTTCACATAAGGCATTGAAACAAAATGTTGCAGAATTCTTTTCACCAAAAATCACTGGTTCTATGTATAGGACTGACAAGTCTAGGCTGCTGTCAGATGAATCCGCGAAATTGACGTACCTCTAACCATAATCTCTAGTAATCAGTAATTTTAAAACACCGATGTATACGAATATAAAAAAATGGCACGGTAAAATTATTTCCCATTCATCAATGGTAGCGATGCTATAAATTTTAAGAAAACAGTCAAATGTATACGTATTTTACCAGACTTGTATAGTAAGAACGCTGAACGTTTGCTCTATTTGCAAACCTGAAGAATGGTAAAGTGTCTCATAGGGAGGACCCGGTAGTTTTCGCGAAAAGATTTCTGCCTCACTTTGTTTCAGTGTGTTACATGCACACCTGCAGCTCAACTTCATGATTATTGGCAGAGTGTTTTTGTGCAGAGTTGTTATTCACTTGACTGTGCCAATCAGTACATGGATAACTGTGACACATCACGTCTGTGATTTGCGGGTTTAACCTCCAGGCGTTGTATGTTACGGCATCCAATCACTGACCACCAAACAGAGATGCAGGTGCGCACGTAAGGCACTGAAACAAAGTGCTGCAAATATCTTTTCGCGAAAACTACCGGGTCCTGCTCATAGGGTTGACGAATTCCAACACTGTTTAGAAGGTTTTTTTACAGTGTAAGTGGAGCATGTACGTACAGAACGTTTGCGCATGTCGCTATCACAAAGCAAGTGACGTTAGTCAAGCACGTCATGATAAGTTGAAAGCTGTTGATGGCACGCTTCAATCCTGCAGTGATTCACAACTGTCTTCGTCAGCTCCCCCAGCCTCAAGACTAAATAATGCCTGACCCTATCCTCTAGACGCAAGTCCCTGAACTGGAGTGCAGCTCACCTCTATGAGACATTCAGTGGTGATCATGTCATCTGATGACGTCTTATTCAAGATAAACATGTGTTGTGCCCCGCATATACCGTCGTTGCCGGTGAAAAACCTCATATGTGCAAAAATTAAAAAATTTTCTGGAAAGTAAAAAAAAACAACAAGATTACTTATTATTGTCAGTGTTTGGGGTGTAAACTACCACAGAACTACATACACATAATTCATTTGATTTAGTCTGTACACTTAATACAATTGCGTACACAAATTATATTACGAAGTCTCTTTTAATACAACCGATGACTAGAGCCACGATTTTATGACGAAAAGGTTTTTGCAGCATTTGGTTTCGATGCGTCATGTGCACACCTGCAGCTCTGCTACATCGTCTGTGGTTGGATGATTTTACTCTCACTGGCTTTGGCAAATTATAGAAGTACAGACTCACAATAATCTTATTCTGATTGGTGCAGTCAAATGACAAACGTGTCTCAACAAAGACACGCTGTCAATAACCTTGAAACAGAACTGCCGATGTGCACGTGAGACACTGAAACAAAGTGGGGCAAAACTCTTTTCGCGACAAAATCGTGGCCCTACCGATGACACATAAGAGGTTTTTCACCGGCAACGACGCTATGCTGCCTTCTTCTTTAGTATCCTAAACAAAGATTACCATGGCTAAACATGACATAAAAAGCACCCTTCTTCATATTTTAGGTCGCGAGAAAATAAGCTTTAAAGGATAGTGGAAAACGTGAAATGGGAAAACAAGCATGTAAAGTTCTTTGAATGCTATTCCTAACCAGTAGGGACAGGAAAATTTCGCGAATTCAGGGGCGTCATTTGGGGGGGGGGGGACAAATGATCCCCCCTCCCCTGAATTTAGAATTAAAAGTATATAAATTCTATTGTGTATTTTCTTATCTAAATAATACTAACATAAGCACATAAAACTGATGTTTTATTATTCAAGTTTCTAATTTTACACATGGTTAATTAATAAAAAAAGATGTAACATGGCCACTGCCAACAAAAAAAATCTCTCCCCCTCCCCCGAAGAAAAACCTGAAATGACGCCCCTGCGCAAATTCAATGACCTGTAAGCTAGAATCCGTTGTAATATGCATACTCTAGCCCCGTCCAATCGTTCATTGTCCGTTGTTCCAGTGAGTAACAGCCAGTGGGAAAATGGTCGGGGCTCGAGTATGCATAATATAGTTGATTCTAATGTGCAGGTCATTGAATTCACGAAATTTTCCTGTCCCTACTAATCAGTCATCACTCACATACGTTAAGAAATTTTCGAACCAACTAATATCGGCCGAAGCTCAGAACACCGCTCGACGACTGGGGCATACGACAATCTCAAGGCCATGATCTTTTCAAGCAATTGCAAATAACTCGAATAGTTTTGAAACCATACGCTTTGAAAAAATTTGAATCTGTGTACAGTCATACGATACACAATTTTGCCACAGCGTTTTTTTTTTTTTTTTTTTTTTTTTTTTTTTTTTTTTTTTTTTTTTTTTTTTTTTTTTTTTTTTTTTTTTTTTTTTTTTTTTTTTTTTTTTTTTTTTTTTTTTTTTTTTTTTTAATAATGTACCGTTTGCTAGCAAAAAAATTATTTGGCTTATTTTGACAACAAAATATGTGTTATTTCAGGGGCAAAAAAACTAAACATTCTTTTGGTATATTGAAACAGAAAAACTCAGATACAAATTGTGATATATAACTATTAAATCTGTAAGAATGAAAATTTGATATATGTATTAATTTGCGTTAAAAAATATTTTCGAAAACACTGCAAAACTAAAGAGCGAGGCCATTTAATCTCTCGTCACTTATACAAACTTGGCAGGCAGAACCTAACAGTGAGGACCTAAGCGCTGGTGGGGATAAAATGAAGTGAGTGTGGAGCAGCGGTGAAATGCAAGCGCAGGGGGAAAAAGAAGTACGACGAGAAAACCCGCTGGAAATGGTAACGTCCGTCATGTACTCCGCATGCGAAAATCAGAAGCGACGTCACCGAGACTTGAACCCGGGTCACCATCGGGGGAAAAGAGTGCTCTACAACCACTTAACCAACAATTTTTGTAATTGTTGTTTTAAATAAAGAAACTTCATTACAGACATACTGGTATGTTACGTACAGCAACAGCAATACATTTAATTCGCGCTTGTTAAAATTTTTAGTCAGTTGGTTTGCTCAAATTGGAGGCCTACTGCACAAATAAAACATTAAATATTTTGTTACTGACATAAATTTACTTTGCAAAAAATAATCATTACTAAATAATTATGTAGTAGCAAGAAAACACAAGATTATCATACCTAAACTGGAACGCAAAACCCTAATTTTCGCAATTTTTCGTAGCGTGAAAATTAACTTTAGAGATAAATTGTGGATCTGAAATAGGTATACACACGTGTAACGTTCTTTACATGCTATTCCTAAGCAGGCATCACTTACACTAACAGCGGAAGCTCTGTACGGTGTTTTGGGGCCTGGCCAGGTGGCCTCCTTAACACGAGGTCTTGTGGCGGGAACCTCAATAATCGTTAATTGTTACCGTAATAAATTATTGTTGACGGCTTATTGTGTTCAATCAACTTGTAAACATTATTCGAGTTTGCAAATAAACCCTGTAATTTTTTTAAGTAATTATTTGAAGTGCAGCGTTTAATTTCGGTAAAAGTGTTTATTATTATTATTTTTTTTTTTTGTTTCACATATTGCGTCGAAAATCACGTTTACCTGTAGAACCACAGTGTGAACGACTGTTCCCATCGGAGTTTTCCGAAGTATATATTGCCAACAACGCATGTCTGAATTCCGTTACTCCCACAATGCACCGTCTGCGCACACAAATTTTCTCTACACGCCCAGCCAACAAACTCATCGGCATACAACTGACGTCATACATCCGGCCGATATTGCGCAAACGCACGAGGTCTTTGGAGCGCGTGACGTCACGTTGGTGGGAAACGCTTTTAAACACGGGCCGACGTGAGACAGCAAGTAGTATTTCGACACAGTACAATAAGTTACCACAGTGATCGAGGCACTAAGAAACGGTAAGCGTATACTGAATGAGGTTATGTTGCTGTCGTTTTCTGTTTTCAGCGAGAGCCGGTCCGTTTACCGGTTAAATACGAAAAACGCTGGGTAATAAAACGACGATGGAAGGTTTTGCATGTATTCCCATCGGTATTGGCAAGGAATTACAGCAGTGCACAAGTCGTCTACAAATTTGTTGGCAAACAGCGGCAAAGTGTGGGTATGTACGATGGAAAGCCAAGCTAAGCAGTGAGTATACACAACACTAGGCTAAAATGTCCGTGGAACCATTACACTAGTAGATACACGCGCAAAGACTCAAATTAAAAAATTTACAAAAAAATACCTACTCACAGGATACTAAATTTCTAATCGATCAGACCAGTGGAAGTTGCACACATCCCTTCGACACCTAGAAAAGAACTGGCGATCTGCGGACGGCTGAAAAGATTTTCTCGAATCATAGCTAAGTACACACTCGATCATGTCACCTTTCAAACAAAAATAAACGAAATCAAAATCGGTTCATTCTTTTAGAAGCTGCAATGCCACAGACACACATATACACACGTCAGACTTATATCCCTATTTTTTGTATCGGGGGTTCAAAAAATAATACAAACATGTTTACACCTTACCACCTAAAGTGAATCCCAATGGTTTACTCCTCTTTCAAGTATAACCTGTTAATTGAACATTTATTTCGGGATGTGCGATGCTTTGACACTAACAAAAAATATATTTGCGGACGGTCAGTTTACACGTGAATGCTCATAATAAGTATGTAAAAGTAAGTGTAAAGGCCTGTATCATCTCTGCCATTACAACTACTGTTGCAGAATAAACGCTGAAGTTATGCAACCAGGAAATACCATGATATGGTTTGCAGCTAACTCGCAATTTGTTCACAAAAATATTTATTTTAATGTAAACACCACTCAGCCCGCAGACCTGCGTCCATGTAATCGTTTACCAGAGTCTTGCAGTAAATTTGTGCATACGTTTTGCAAAATGTGCAATCAATAGGTTGGACTTCAAAGAGACGTAACACCCTTGGGCAATGGCGGCTCGAGGGTTGTTGCCAGGGAGGGCAGTTATCGAGAACTGTACACTGGTGTGAACGCGCCGTCGTATACCAGTGACCATGAAATATCTACTGGCTACTTATTGTGTTGTGACCAGTCAGTAATAAGCGGCACCTACATCCCAGCGTGTCAGTGGCTGTAGCATCAACTAGCGCACAACCTACAACTTGTGCCCTGCCTGGCAACAATTCTAGAGCCGCCACTGCCCTTGAGGTTTACTTTAGGTGATAAGTAGAGCCACGATTTTATGGCGAAAAGATTTTTGCAACATTTGGTTTCGATGCGTCATGTGCACACCTGCAGCTCTGCTATATTGTCTGTGGTTGGATGATTTTACTCTCACTGGCCTTGGCAAATTACAGACGTACAGACTCACAATAATCTTATTCTGATTGGTGCAGTCAAATGAGAAACGTGTCTGAACATAGGCACGCTGCCAATAACCTTGAAACAGAACTGCCGATGTGCACGTGAGTCACTGAAACAAAGTGGGTCAAAAATCTTTTCGCGACAAAATCGTGGCCCTAGAGAAGATGATTTATCGCGAGAAAACTTGACAGTTTGCTGGGTTTCAACGCACCTTCAACTTATGAAAAGATGTCACCCTATTTGACTGCGGCAATAAGAATCCCGCTATTGTAATATTTGACGCCTATTATTGGTCTGCAGACAGCTACGTTGTGTCAGACGCATATTACCCAATCATATATGTCACAAGAAACTACAGTGTTTACAAGGGTATGTTAGTACAAACAATTTCTGTGATATACCATCATCTGTAGTGATAAGTAGAGACCTGAAAAATTCGCGTTTTGTTTTGGCCCCAAGCTATAATTCCAGCAACTGTAAGTTCGTGCCACTTTCGCGATTGGCCCGTGACTTCTTTGACACTTCCTGGAAGTCGCTAAGCCAATACAGGCCCATATCACCGCATCATCTACCTAGCCTACAGGTCAGTGAACTCGAGAATTTTTCCCGTCTCTAGTAATAAGCCGTATATATGTTTTCGTTTTACTTTTTCAAAGAGGAATACGCCTTCGGAGTGGTGTATTTAAGAAACATCCTGAGGTATGTAGCCAGTAGCGTTCAAGACTCGAAGAACAAATTCTACAGTAACCCAACTTCAGTAATAACTAGAGACATGCAAAATTCGCGTTATCATTTGGTAGTAGACTAAACTTCAATATCCTATACATAACAGAGCGTACTATGTGTTGTCATTCACGTGTGTTACGTCTTTGCAGAGATTGGCCTATCTACCGTGTAAGCATTCTCCCCGGCAAGTCAAGGCAATATCGGCCAGCGGGAGACGTCGAACAAGCCTATAGTCACTTGGAGTCTAGTCAGCTGTCGGAAAATAACGCGAATTTTGCATGTCCCTAGTAATAACTAGGGCTAGGAATATTTCGCGAGTTCAACGACCAACACGATAGAATCCATTATCATGTGTATACCGAAGCCCTACCATTTGTCCATTACCAGCTACTCATTCAGACAGCAGACAATGAACGAATAGACGCGGCTTGAGTATGCATATGACATTGGATTCTAGCATACAGGTTATTGAACTCGGGAATATTTCCTAGCCCATGTAATAACAAAACATTGTTATTTGTTAATTCCCTCAGCCATGTCACTGCCACGTGCTCGTGTTTATATTCAGGTCTAACGTAGCTTCCCTAGAACCACGACCATATCTTTGGCAATGTTGGCAAGGTACATACGCGCCAGGTATTGAGCCCGGGTCGCCTTGATTGGATGCAGCGTGTCGCGAACGGCAACTTTCAATGAAGAATGCGGCGCGCGGTTGGTTTATTCACGGAAATTGCTCCCAGCATACAATGCCAACCCACCACAGCGGAGCCGCTGCTGGTAATCGAAACTTTGCGCGCGTCCGAGACTCGGAAGCAACGAACGATAAAGGCTACAATAACGCATGAGCCTAGTGCTCAGTTGCTCCTACGCGTAAACCGCACAAACTGACGTGCAGTGTTTTCATTGAAGGGCCTTCTCTGATTTAAAATAACTTTAGTATTTTTTGACAGTTCTGAGGACACTTTCGTTTTGTATGTTATACGCGTTTGATATATCACACCCCCCATGCAACACCAACATATCTCAAAATTCGCCATTTTGAGATAAATGCATTTGTACATAGATACATACTTCCAAATATTTAGATAATGGCAGTGTAATATCAACATAACACAAAATATGTTGTTCTTGCACCGAAACGTAACATTTGTTGTTTTTCCTCACGCAACAAAAATGCGATAAATGTTAGTCTTAGCACTAATAATTGCTGTTACTTGTAAATTGTTTTTAAAATAAAACTTTTTTTTTAATGTTTGGAATGCTTTTATTGCTTATGTTAGTGTTGTAAGCCTATTAGGTAGAAGGTAGCGAGAAAACTATCCTACATTTTTTCACACGTACATAAGCAAAAAAAGTTTATTTTTGAGTTATGTTAGTATTGTATTAGGCTTGCGATATTTATATATATATATATATATATATATATATATATATATATATATATATATATATATATATATATAGACGCGACCAGTGTGTAGGGATTTATGGCGATGCTGCAACCAGGCTCGAGTGTTCGACTTGTCCTGTTCATACACGAACACTGGCATGATGGTAGCGTGTCTGCTTTACTTACGGCTGGTGTGCGCCAAAAACAAAACTAAAGAGTCCAGATGATTACATTTGAACCTTAATGAAAAACATGATGAATAGCATTGATGACTTAAAATATATTCGTTAACTTTACCATTGTGATAAGTCCAACTACGAATATTAACCTAAACTGAATTACTAACAAATTTTAAGACATTAACTGACTTAATAATAGAAGATATTACAATAAATTTTCATATTTATATTAAAATTTAAATTCTCTCCAATATTTGCTGCTGGAGTGATAGTTATTATGCTACTTTAATGTCCAGTGGTTACTATCTGGGTGGCTATGGGAGTTCAACTTTCTCCCTGGAGGAAGGAGGGTGTAGAATTGCCATGCGGGCAGTCTAACATGGCAGACGGTCGCGGAGAAACACGTGAAAACACACACACATTTCTGTGCGTGTTTGTGTATATACAAACGCGAACATTTGTTTCTGTTCTACGTCTCGTCGACAGGGAGAATTATTATTTCGGCACGGGCCTGTACATTCTCGGAACACAAGTCTGTGATGTCACTGGCTACTGGCACTAACGTGATGTCATTACTGTTTTACGTAGGATTGATTGGACACTCTACCGTGTAAATTTTAATTTTTGACCAAAATCTTTCCTCGCTGCAAGCCACGACATTGTATGCTGATTGAAGACGTCGAGCGTGCAGTTAGAAAATAACGCGAAATTTGCATATTTCTAATCATTAAAGATAGTTACGCGTAACTTTAAACAAGTAGGCCTACACGAACTAAGAAACAAGTCGGGCATGGCCTGTGTTTAGTGTTTACGAACCGTCAGAGCATTCACCTGGAGCAATTTCTGGAAACCATGGAATCCCCTAAATCCAGGATGCCCGAAGCCGGAGAGCGAACCCAGTGTCTCCCGAATGCGGGTCCAACGTGTTACCGTTTCACGCACCTCGGTCTGATGCAATCTTAAGTCGACAATTTTGGTTCTTACATGGACCATGAGAAACCATACCACAGTAGGTAGGAACAGTAAATTTTGTTATAGGCGGTTCGGGATAAAGTGAGCACTCAGGAAAGCCCTGCTAAAGTTCTACTTTCAGATAATTCGTATCTTTCCGCGCGTAACGGCTTGCGCGTGCAAGATAAAATGTAGTCAGTATGAACCGACACAGTTTGATAAAAAAAAATTACTAATTATTATATACAATACAATTATGTCGATTTCGATTGATTTTGTTTCAGTTTTGTTGAATTTAAAAAGGAAAATACAGGGGACTACATTGCGTAATTTCGCTACCAACCATACAAGTAGTGAGGGGACTATGTGCCATGTTTTATTATATGCAGTAACGGCTAGTGATATTGTTCAAAGGTTAAATTTTTAGTGCTCACTTTATCCCGAACGACCTATACTGAAGTTCTGTAAAAGGTAATAAATACTATGGTAATTTACCCGGTGAACCTATCATCAAAAGGCGCTTACGAAAATTCACTCGCTAGAGTAGGACGGGTTATATCAGTCACGTGACCAAGTTTTATCGGTCACCAGGATTTGATAACTCCTGCAATACTACTCAAGGTTTTAAAATGACGGAAATGAAAAAAAAAAGCCTACATATTATCCACGAGATAAATATTTTGCTAAATACTACAGTCACGGTACATTCTTTACACATGTAATGTTTGTATTCGAATATATTAGTTTTAGTAGTTGATCGAGAGGCCATCAGTTGAAATTTCGAACACGGATAAACTTACCAGGAGTAATATTTCAAACACTAAAAAATTGAAACATCGGCTGACCTGCCATATTCTAGTGAATTTTAATTAGCGTCTAGAGACAGCTCCAAAAATAGGAGGGGGCCGGACCGCCGGGCCTGAAAAAAAATCTTACTAATATAAGAACAATGTAAATTGCACTTGCTGTTGAACATAACTATTTCGGAAAGACGTAGGTTTAGGCCTACTCATGAAGGAAAATAAAGTAGACATTCACACAATGTCACGGCTCTTTTGGAAGAACCTTGCAAGTGTTTTTTAATTTGTCCCCCCCCCCCCCCCCAAAAAAAAAACTTACCTCTGGACACATGCCTGCCTATCACTTGATGATACTTTCGTACATGCTTTCCAATAAAATAACGGATCCATAGTTAAAATGTCCTATAGATCTGGCGGTTTGATTGGAACACTGTAAAATAGTTCATCGCATTGCTCATAAGAGCGATGGAGCACTAGTTTTACACGTCCGTGTGTCCCTTATAGCTCCTTTGTTTCTGTGCCTGCAGCGTGCAAAATCGCTCCAAGTAGTCTTTGGCGGCACCCTTAATGACAGTACCATACCAGTGTTTTCTTTTTCTGTATTTTAATGACAAAGAATGATATTACAATAAACATATAACTTATAAGTTATTTTCGTTGGATTTATAAGTATATGTTACTGGAAATAATTATTTATGGGCCAAGAGGTAGGTCTAAGCTACGTAATTTATACGAGTCGTAATCTTAGGTTATAGTGACACTGTAAACTATTCGCAGGTTAAGAAAACTAAAACTAATGCATTTTAAATATTTTCTCAGTATGCCTAAATTTATAATAAACGTAATTGGCATTGAAAAGCGTTACTTTCATATACTTATATAATACAGTGCATATACGGTGTCTCTCTCGTTTTAATTTTTTATTTCAGACTAACGAAGACATGGTCCAACCAATGGCGACTGAACATTTATTCCAGCAAGGAATGAAGATAGGGCTTAGTTAAATTTTATAACTGTACTTAAATGTAAAACTTTATATTATATAGGTAATTTAAATGACTTGTACAATATATTTGTACCATTAGGTACGAAAAAATTTATACGGATGCAATAAAACAAACAAATTTAACAAATGGCATGCAGCTCTCACAAGTGTGTAAATTGCGTATCATTCATGACGTAAGTACACACAATAATCACTACAAATTCTGCAGGTCACTACAGAAGTGAAACAAATCACCTTGAAAAGGAAAAAAAAATTAATTTTATTTCTCAGCCATAGAGGAAAACAATAAGAATTAAGTTAGTGCTAATCGCTTTCGAACTCAGCCAGATAAGATCATTCTCTTACTGGCCATTATAAACATGCCAAATACAATTTTTTTTTCATGCTCCTGGCTATAATACTTCTTCAGCAAATTGTGTGACTTTTACACATTAGTATTTGGTAATGAATGGATATGCTCAACGTTAGAAGGTATACGCTAATTCAATTAGAGCCCAGTCTTTAAATTCCGAGCCTAATTGCAAGTATGTTTTCGTAACAAAATTTCACCTAACTTACAAAATAACATTACGGACAACTAGAAGTAAAATAAAACGTAATCATTAGGCTTATAAATTAGATTAGTCTAAAACATTATGGTTATTAATAATCAACTGTAAAATAAAGCTGTTTTTAAACGAACTTATGCTTCCTATCAACAAAGCTAATTTTTCTGTTCATTATAAATATATTAAGTAGGAGAAATTAAGATTCGCTCCACACGTATGAAAACTGCATCAAACACTTTATACTTTTGCGGTTTTATTTAAAGCCTCAAGGATGAACTCTAGCACACTAGAAGTTCAAACACCTCGTCAGTCGTAACTGCCCCGCATATAAATAGCGAGTACTTTCTCTTCGTTTTACAACCGAATAACTTCAGAATAATGAATGAAATGGTTCCCTTACCTTCCACCAGCCTTCAGTACGTCAAAAATAGATGACAGTTGGCATCCCAAACTCCACGTAAACTTCAACACAATCACGCCAACAATTAAAATTTTCTTTCACTAGCGCCCAGCACCTCCACTTTTATGTTTCACAACAAACACAACTGACTGGCGGCTAAGTCGGGCTTGCCAACCTGCCTCCACAAGGTCGACTCCATGCACTTGCACGCAACGCTAGAGTCAAAGAGGGAAAAACGTATCGTATCTAAGAACTAGACGTCGCAGCAACGTAACCGTGTGGTATGCACTCGCGATCACAACGGTTTCACTCGCATCTGAAGATTCTGACTCCGTTACTCGAACCGGTTGTCGCGCAGCGAACTTGGCTCCCAGCCGCTTGCGTTGGCAGCGCTGCATCGACTGACTGGAACTACACCGCAGCCTAGCGAGCGCCAGGGGAGAAAGAGAGAGACGGATAATCCAAATACAATGCACACTCCGGCCGCTAGCCAGGGCTGTCCAAAATCGTACACCTCTCCGCTCTTACGGAAATTAGTGCAAGCTAAAGAGTTTCTTAAATGAATAGAAAGTCACGCTTTGAATTACTATCAATATGTTTTACGTTGAATGGTAAAACTTTTTTTTATCTTCTTGTTCTGATTTATAGAACGGTAACTACCTTAGGCCTATTTTGTCTTCGTCTAAGAAAAATCAAGGTATTTATTTTTGGTTTCTTTCTGATAGTTCCAGAGTATTAAATGCCATCAACTACTTATAAATTAAATTTTTAAAATAATTTCCTAAAATATATCATTAATGCAAACAACTTTCCACGAAACCTGATTACAACATCGGGATCGCATTTACGATAGATAAAAACTTCCAAATATTAAGTAGGTCACTCCTGTTATATTTAATTGTATAATGTAAAAATACAATATCGGTATTAGACGTTAAGACTGTGCTGAACTCGCTATTTTTGGATGTACCTGTCTGAACGTTCGTGGTAATCTGAACATTTTTGAAGAACCTCTTGTCTAGAACAATATCAATACAAAACGTTAATGTTTTAAGTACAAAACAATCTATACACTTTGATTATTATATGTTATTATAGCGTATAATGTTTCTTTTAAAAATTATCATAAAATACAATCTGATTGATCTGTACAAATGTTTCAACTCTGGAAGCCGCCTACCACTCGCTTAAAATGCGTTATACTGTATTTATAATTACTATTTATTACAGAAGTATTCCACATGTGCCCATTGTGTTAATACACGAAAAGAATATACACTTCAAGCGACGACGGAAAGGTAGTTTCAAAGCATCACGTCAATCAAAAAAAAATCATTTCGTAGCACCTCAAAACAGTTAAAAGAAGTTTTTTTCAAACTGTCTTATGTGTAGGGCACGGTAGTTTTCGCGAAAAGATTTTTGCATCACTTTGTTTCAGTGCCTTACGTGCGCACCTGCAGCTCAACTTCATGATTATTGGCAGAGTGTTTTTGTGCAGAGTTGTTGTTCATTTGACAGTGCCAATCAGTGCATGGATAACTGTGACACAACACGTCTGTGATTTGCGGGTTTAACCTCCAGACGTTGTATGTTACGGCATCCAATCACTGACCACATATCAGAGATGCAGGTGCGCACGTAAGGCACTGAAACAAAGTGATGCAAAAATCTTTTCGCGAAAACTACCTGGCCTTACTTATAGCCTATAAAATGTAGAGGTACGTCAATTTCGCAGATACATTCCAGGTCAGGTTGAACGCCAAAAATGTATACTTAACTGTCACGTCTGTGATTAGTTGGCAGCTGTCACGAAACGCATTTGACTTACTGCAAAGCCAGTAGTACATAAGGAAATAATTCATAGAGCTATCGCGTGCTACAAGCTTGTACGGTTATAAGCCAATTAATTATTGACTGTGTCCAGTGCGTGTATAGGGCTGAGAAATCTAGGCTACTGTCTGATGAATCCGCGAAATTGACGTACCTCTACCTATATGAAAAACTACTCAAAGGATTCGCGTGAAACTACTCTAGAAACATACAATATACTTTGCTTAAAACTTTCCACCAATAAAAAAATAGGGTCACCACTGAAAGTGTCAGTCAGGCGAGTGTCCTACGACACCACTGCACGCCGTTTCAGTGTCTTACGGTAGAGGCGATATCGCGCGCACCAGATGAGCCGGTCAACATCGCCCTTGGTGCTGTGCCTCACTCACACAAACACACGACCGGAATTGTTCCGAATTATATTTTCCATTACACAAAAGAGGCTTTAGAACAAAACTGTCTTACTTCTACTGTCAAAAACAGAATACATATAATTTGTAATCTACCGTCCTATCTGGATACCCTGGCGGCTAGAGAGACGAGTTTGTCGTGGAAAATTTTTTGTACCATTTTGTTTAGTTGTTAGAGGTACGTAAATGTCGCAGATACGTTACAGGTCAGGTTGAACGCCAATTATGTATACTTCATTGTCATGTCTGTGACTCGCTGGTGGCTGTTATGAAACGCGTTTGACTACTGCAAGCCAGTAGTAAATAAGGAAATAATGCGAAGTGCTATCGCTTGCTACCTGCTTGTACGGTTATAAGCCAATAGATAATCGATTGTGGCCAGTGTGTGTATAGGACTGACAAGTCTAGACTGCTGCCAGACGAATCCGCGAAATTTACGTACCTCTATTCATTGTCTTACGTGGACATCGGCATATGGCTATTGACAGCGTGTCTCTCTGTGTTGACACGTCTCTCATTTGATTACGTCAGAATAAATATATTTTGACACTATACGCCTGTGCTTTGTCAGTAGAACTCTAAGACAAGGGAGTTAAAACATCCAATCACTGATCACGAAGCAGAGCTGCAGATGTGCACGCAATGTCCTGACGCAAAAATCTTTTTCACGACAAATTCATTGCACTGAAGCTAGAGATGATGGTTTATCGCGGTAAACTTGACAGTATGTTGGGTTTCAACGCATCTTCAGCGTGTTAGATTGTTACTAGGGCCCCTTGTTTTTCCGCGAAAAGAATTTTGCCCCACTTTGTTTCCGTGCCCTTTCGTGTACATCTACAGTTCTGCTTTGTGGTCAGTGATTGGATATTTTAACTGTCACGAGCCTTGGGAATCTACCGGCAAATTACAGACGTGTGTTGCTGCAGGAACATTATTGTAATGGCTCAGTCAAATGATACACGGCTCTTCAGATATACACACTGCCAATAACCATGAAGGAGAATTGCAGATGGGCACGTGAGACACTGAAACAAAGTGGACATAAATATTTTCGCAACCAAATCGTGGCCCTACCGATGGCTAGTGAGCGTGTTGGAAGTTGTTAAATGACCAACGAGTTTTCACTGAGTATTTCAATTCTGTTTTTACTCCGTCGTGGGTATTGATACATTTCGACTACGTTTCAGGGCACCATTTTCGGAGTTACGAGTTACTTAACTCGCATGTGGATTTTGGATTATATAAATAAACTTATTTTTGGATTGCCCCACCTCGGCAATGATTATGAAACTAGAAGAGTTTCTAGGTATTGGAAATGTTTCTTGGAATGGAATAAAATCAAAGTATAGACGATTAGTGAAATTAAGAAATTTTGATTAGCTCTTAACAGCGAGGCCTTTGACGAAGGTAAGAGTGGCATGAGTTGAGTATGGAGCAGCGACGGAGTGAGATTTAAAACTCATTTAGGTTTAAAACATTTGGTGCCCCAAATACAGTAGAAATGAAAAGAGATGGTCTTAAGAAACTTTAATAACGGTTCGTATTTCATTATTCATTTGACTAGGGAAAAATTACACGGATTACTGTACAGGTAAAACATCTTACACTACTGCACCCGTATTGCTGCAAGGAACTAAGTTGTGACGCGAAAGTGTTCATAACAATATCACTGCAGAACATCTGGAGGACTACGGAAGTGCGGCCACTGCGGTCAAAGGGAGACAGGAAGTCAGTGCTATTTAAAACATTTTCCCAACAATCCCTGCGAAATTGAAAAATACTTTTATGTTTCATTCTGATACAGCGTGGAAGATTTCATTCCTACCGTAAAATTTAGTTTGATATTTCCACAGGGATGCTACTGTTCATGAATTTTAAGTCCAAGATTCTGTTCTGGCATAAACATAAATTAAAAAATATATAGTAACAATGCAACTGGTTATCATACCAACATTAAGTAACTTTAAACCAGCATGTTTTAAAAATTGTCTTCAATATGACAGTTAAAAAACAACTACTCCGAAAACTCTTTCTGGGTACGCCCATGGTATTTTTCTGATTTAAATTTTTTTGCTGGAAAATTCTGCAACAACATTATATGTTCTCAATAATTTACCCTTCCAAAATGTTTGTGACGATAACCAAATTAATTTTAGCAACCAAAAGAATGTTGGTGTCATTGGTTAGAGATAGAATAAGGGTCGCAATTCATTTTAATGTGGTCGTTACTAACGTACGCAAAATAATATTTAAAAAACTATCCTTGGAACCTGAGCGTAATGAAGAGTTACTTTTGTTTCTGCGTTTTTGTAACTGTCGCTAGACTTATTGTACTGTACACTTACTACAATCATGTAGTGTATATGCTTCAAAGAGCAGCCAATTAACAGCTGTTGTCTGCTGCCGGTAAGAAGATATTTTTGAAGGCAGATCTACAGGTCAGTGAACCCACGAATTTTTTCAGCCCCTAATCATAATAGGCGTATTTTCACGGTTGAATCGGTAGCAGTCTGGTTACAAGTGTTTGTAGTGGAACATTTGCATTTACAAGCAAGCGCGAAAATTATTATTTGTTACTGAAATCGCTTGAGACGGGCAGGAATTTCAAAATTTATATTTAAATTATTGTTTCATATGTTGATCGGAAAACAGCGCGCTAAATTACAAATCCAGGTCTGCCTGTGCTTTATACACAAACAGAAATTACCAAACAACAGCCTTTCTCTGTAAACGAACCTTGTAACCTACGTCGCTACTTAGGTAGCCAAATAATTGTAAACGGCAGCAAACTATTTGCTGTTCGTTTGCAAACACTACTGCTACCGGAGTCGCGAAAATTCCATAGTCCTGAAACGTGCTATCAATTGATCCGCCAAAATACGCCTATTGACTTCGACTCGAGAAACGCAGAATTTTTTTATCGTGAGTAGTGCTGTTAACGAAGGCACCAACACAGACTGAAATGAAATAACATAATTTCCTTCTTGTTTTCTTTTCTTTAAGAATTAGATACTCACCATCTTGAATTTTTGTATTTTGTGTCATAACTTTTCTTCTGGGTAAATTTATGCAACTTTAACGTAACTACAGAATATAATACAAATTAAGGGGACTGTAGACATCGTCAATCATTGTTTGACGGAAATGTTATTCGAAATCGAATTGCAGTTAGAAAATTCTTATTAATTTTTTTAACTGCAATTCAATCTGTAATAGCATTAACGACAAACAAAGATATTACGGTGTCTAAAATTCCCTTAATATGTATTCTATTCTGTAGTTATGTTATTAAAGTTCCATAAATTTACCCATGAAGAAAAGGTATTACACAAAATAATAAAATTCAAGATAGTAACTATCTCTCACTCTGAACGCTTCCTTTTCCATTTCAGTACGTCCTGTAGTCATAAGGTACAGAAGGCAAGAGATACCTGCATGCAAGGATGTGACGTATTTAAAGCAGAAGAGCCTTCGAAGTCATCCCAAAATAACCTTGGATTATATTGCCTTCCTTTTCCTCATTCAACGCCGCCTCCCAGTTAATTATTCCACAAAGTCCACACGAACGGGCTGCAGATTTAATGAGGTTCGTGGGCGCCGAAGGATTAAAAACCGTTCTTAGAAGTTTGAACTCTGGGCGATATGATTTCTGATAAGCATTGAACTGTCAATTTAAAGTTTAACTTTTGGAACTTTCATAAATATAGAAGTACCGTATTTTGTAGCGATTTAGGTAGCTAGTTTCTATTTTAATTTCACAATCTTGTAAGTTATTCATGTTTTATTCTATTAAAATCTCATAAGTAACAAAATTTCCTGGGTTATCGTATAAAGCATACCATGGTTAAAATAAACTCGTTATTATGTTGACAAAGTAGTCAGAATTATATGACGCCTCATATGGGACGTTTCTTGTTTCCCAAAGTTTAACAACCTCAGTATCAACCATCAAATGTGCCAAAGTTAGCGAATGAAAACGGCACCTGAATTTCGCGAGTACATTTTTGTATAGGCAGTTCGGGATAAAGTGAGCACTCAAAAAGCCCTGCTAAATTTCAATTTTCAGTCAATTCGTATCCTTCCGCCCGCAAAGGCAAACGACGAGAAATGTCAAACCTCTATGGACACGTCACTTTATGTTTGCGCGTGAAACATGATTTGTGCGGACGGTAGGAACATATATGGTTTGATGATAAAAAGTTAATTAATAATTAATTTATAAAATAATTAATTAATTAAATGAAATCGACATAATTGTATTTTATGTAATTACTAGCTGTGCCCGCGACTTCGTCCGCGTGGAATAGTGTGTTTGGGTAATTATTTCACAATGTTTTCTCTAAATGTACTCTCACTTTAAACTATATTTTACTTTTGACCATAAACTATTATTATTATTTCACACCCTTGCGGGTGAAACTTTTACAAACTTCGAATGTCACATTTATTTATATCGAATCAACAATGACGATAGTTCCATACGACTTTCCATCCCCTCTTTTAACCCCTTACAATCCTTTTTTCGCATTGAAAAGTAGCCTATGTCCTTTCTCAGGCTCTAGACTATCTGTATACCAAATTTCATTTTAATCGGTTCAGTAGTTTTGGCGTGAAAGCGAGACAGAGTTACTTTCGCATTTATAATATTAGTTAGGATTACATAAAATACAATTATGCCGATTTCATTTTATTTTATTTGCATATCGTTGTATTCAAATAGGAAAATACGCGGATCTATATTCGGTGATTCGCTGCCAACCATACAAGCTGTAAGTCAACTACAGTCACCGTTAAATTTTGTGCAGTAATGGTCAGTGACATTTCATAAGTGAAATTTGTCTTTATTTGCTTGGACATACTCCATTGCGAAATAAATGACTGTCAAAAGAAAACTAAAAAATAAGACAAGAAAACATAAATAAGCAGAGTATGCTTTAGTCATCGGGATACATACACAACATAAAATTCCAAAACTGGAATCGGGTCAGATAAAACAAGGAACAAACAGAAAATAAAAGAAATAACAAAAATACAAAAATATATATTATATTTTGTATTTTTGTTATTTCTTTTATTTTCTGTTTTGGAATTTCATATTGTGTATGTATCCTGATGACTAAAGCATACTCTGCTTATTTATGTTTACTTGTCTTATTTTTTAGTTTTCTTTCGGCAGTCATATATTTCGCAATGAAGTACGTCCAAGCAATAAATCCAATCATGCACTCCCATTGCACAGTCCTTTCAAAGATTATATGAAATTTGTAGTGCTGACTTTATCCCGAACGAACTATACCACTTTGATTCAACGCTTTACGTGTACATCTGCAGCTCTATGGTCAGAAACGTGTGGCTGTCCAGTAACCTTGCTGTTATAGGCAATGATTTTTGATGAAAAGAATTATGCAATATTTTGTTTCAATGCCTCACGTTCACATCTGCAGCTCTGGTACGTAATTACTAGCAGCGTGTATTCTTGTAGAAGCATCACTCATTTGACTGTGCCAATGAGAATAACGTCACTGTGACAACACCCGTCTGTGATTTGCGAGTAGATCCCAAATATGTTGATAGTTAAAAAACAGCCAATCACTGACCCATAGAAGCAGAGCTGCAGGTAAGCACATGAGGCATTGAAACAAAATGTTGCATAATTCTTTTTACCAAAAATCAGTACCTCTACTTACTGTGATTAGCGCAGTCAAATGGGAGACCTAACAACAGAAACAATGAAGCAAAGCTGCGGATGTGCGCGTAAAGCATTCCTACAAGTTCGTGTAAAAATATTTTCGCGAAAATCAGGTGCCGTAAAATGGGGAAACTTGCAACACATGGGTAGAGACACTGGTAAATATAGGGACAAGTTGATTGTTTGCTATGTATAACACTAAAGGTTTTGCACCTATATAGGCTATCGTTTATATGAAGCACTGTGTGTCCCTCTTCAACAGACCCAATTACAACTGTACAGTTGTAACACAGAACGTGTGTGATTTGCCAGAAAACTGTTCACACGTGTCACGATTGAGATACTACAGTTTATTGGAGAGTATGTTAAATATATTTGCGATTGTACAGTGTCTCTCTCTACACATGGGGTAACTTGTGACACTTTTTCAATCATTTTTATTTTGTATGTGAGTCAGTTGTAAGTAAAATTTAATGTAATTTTACGTAAACATTTGTTTCTTGTTTCTTGTTTCTTTTTTATTTTAATTTTAATTTTAAGAGTGCCATATGCATGAAAAATGTTTCGAAGTTTTCCAAGTTACGTTGTGTGTCTCAAATTAGCCCTTTTTACGGCACCCCTACGGATGAAAAATGTCATATTGGCACTGTAACTTGGGCATGGAACTCATAGAGTGCATGTACATTTTTAAGGTACTGTGTTTACTTTTTTTTAACGATCATTAAGAAAAAAAAGTCATTGTTTTCAGCACAGGTCTTTCCATCAATTCAGGAGCGACATCCATTTTCGAAGTAGTTTAGTGGGCTTGGGATTTAACAGCATTATTGAACGACAGGATTCAGAAAGAGATATTTATAGTAATATTCTTCGGCAAATCAATTCGCAAATATTTTTCGAAAAGCGACGGGTTGCTTTAGTAGGGCCTGCAATCCCTGTCAGCAGCCATGTGAACGTTTTCTCACATAGCCGGTAAAACGTCTGTTTTTTTTTTCTCTCTCTCTCTCTCTCCTTTGTTCGGTTTTCAGAAAACCTTGCAGTTCGGACTTAATTTTTCGTAAACTTCCGTAACGTATGAAATTTAGACCACGTGACCCCGGTTTCTGATCTCGTGTACATGATACATGATGAATGAGTTTAGTAATTTAGTGACCATTTTAAAAGAACATCTTAACAAGGATAAAACAAAAAAAGTGAAATGTGTCTTCAATGTGTTGAACCTTGAGAACGGCGAAATTTACAAACTGTGTTTATTACTTACAATTAGCTGTAATGATACAATTTGGTTGAAATTATAAAATAACATAGACTTTATAAGTTCTATTGGTACCGCGAATAACCAATAATGTAACCGTTTCCTTCACCATCTCCTTGCTACGACTTACTATTTCATATAAAGAGCGGACCTTGAAAAAGAACAATCACCGTGCTATTAAAAGAAGTATCTGCTCTTTGCAGAGTCTCTCTTTACAGACACTTTAGATTGCGGAGTGGCACATAACCTAGATCGCAATCAACTGGAAACCAATGCGCATCGATTACCGCGTTCTTTTCGCTTCCCCTTCACACAGTAAATATTGTTGAATGCAAATTATGTTAAAAATTATATTGCAGTAGACGGTTTTCCAATGATTTGAAAGCTTAGAGGAAAATTATATTTTCCTTCAGTTACATAGTTACAGTTAATGTCTTTTTGTGCGATATGACGTACTGAAATGGTTACACGGAGATTTAACTATATTCAATAAAAACCATTCAGCATAATTGGGGATTTTATGTTACCGAGCAAAAATATGGTAGAAGCATATTTAAATTAAGTACATTCGCGTATGCCTGACATCGGGGACTTGTTTTGAATTTTTTCTCATTTCCCGTTTAAAAGGAAGGAAAAGGGGACGAGAAGGACTCGTTTCTACTTGAATCCCTCATTAAACCCTCCCGTTATTATTTCTATCCGCATATTTAATACTGTTACTGAATTAAATGTGCAAATTAAAATATCCTATGGTATTACGGTCCTGATTGGTGGACTATTGAACATAAAATATATGCGACTGTTGATAACAAAAAGCCTATAACTATATGGTGCTAGTAGCCAAAGTTATATTGTATTATTGCATGGAAATGTTGTATGTTTACAACTCATTTTTTTTAAAGTATGCAAATTATATGTGCATATTTTCGCATTTTCCATCCTTGATTTAATTGCGTCGTCTACCCTGCTGTAATTTGATAGTAGTACAATTTTCTTTAATTTAGTTAGGGTAAAATAAAGCTGTTGAGATGTTTTCCTGTCGGAATGCTGGGACCTTTCTTATAATTATGTCTGTAAGGTTCATTTCATTGAGGCTATAACCGCGAAAGCCGACATTTTCCCCGTCAATTTTAAAAATGAAAATTCCTCTGCAAGACATTTAAAAAACCAG
Source organism: Medauroidea extradentata (assembly GCA_003012365.1). Taxonomy (NCBI): domain Eukaryota; kingdom Metazoa; phylum Arthropoda; class Insecta; order Phasmatodea; family Phasmatidae; genus Medauroidea; species Medauroidea extradentata. The sequence goes on along the minus strand of PNEQ01116727.1, from coordinate 36,479 downwards.
AAGGACACAACATTCCTGTGTCTTTATTATTATGCCATAAACTGCAAGGTTCACCGCTGAGAGTTCTGGCAGAGGTGAGATCACAACGGAAAGACTACAACACCAGTTTGTTGCTTTGCACATATAGAGGCTATGACGTAACCGACTCGCACGCAACGATCGCACTTATGATCGAGCGCAATGCCTCGGACATGGGAAATGTCTTCAGATAGACCGCGCCTTTATTTCTGGTGGTCTAGGATGGCTCAAATACAATATTGGTTTTTCACGTGTCATGTCAACGTTTGGAACTGTTTCCCATAGTTAACTGTAGGCTACTGTTTGCAGTTACGCAAAGATATGATTTTTAAATATACAAAAAAAAAAACTTACAGAATAAAGCTGGATTGAAAAAATAATTTATGTCTAGGAGCGTCTGACACTACTTTTGTCTCACAAAAACTTCTAGTCATTGTACTTAAATGCTACTTACGAATCGCCACTCAATGTATTTTTAGTTACAAACTTAAACATAGTACGTATGGAAAAAACGCGCCATTTAATGTCTGCAAAACATTACTCGTATATCATTTCGATGTCAATTAAAACTGAAGTACATATTGACGATTATTTTTAAAATTACGTTAGTTAAATCAAGAAGTATAAATTTTAATATACACAGTAAAAGAATTTTTACATATCAAAGAGTTAATTATTCATGACTAGCTTGCCGTTGAATTATGTTTACATCGCAACAAAGAAAAACTTTAAAAAACGGTTCGTTAAAGTTGTTTGATAGCAATTATATAACCACAGAAGATTTTTTTTTAAAATAATGTTTGTCTTAATAGAACTACACCTGATATTATCGTACATATTACTGATTAACATTTTAATGTCAACACAACTTTATTTTAATCTTAAGGTAGCTGCCTCAGTGGGACGTATTTTTACGCGTTCGAGGCCTAGAAGTGCGAAAGTGGTAAGGACGACACAGCACACGCATCTCGCCTCTACTTAGCCTCTAGGCGCAAGTCAGTGAACTGACATGCAGTCTTCTCACAGACAACTCGACTGTATGAGACATCAAACAATGACTTGATAATTTTATGACGTAATATGAAAGATGAAGGTTTATTGTACAGGCCTATACCTTTAAAAATATTCTCCTCCAGCGGCGAGGCGTGAAGTATTCTAGGGCAAGCGGTGATTGGTAGAGACATGCAAAATTCGCGTTATTTTCTGACAGCTGACTAGACTCCAAGTGACTATAGGCTGGTTCGACGTCTCCCGCTGGCCGATATTGTCGTGACTTGCCGCGGAGAATGCTTTCACGGTAGAGAGGCCAATCTCTGTAAAGACGTAACACACGTAAATAACAACACATAAAAATTCGTGGCCAATTGAACCGCATATTATGCTCTGTTATGTATAGGAAAGTGCAGTTTAGTCTGCTACCAAATGATAACGCGAATTTTGCATGTCTCTAGTGATTGGCAATGACTATACTCAATTCTCAGTTGCCTGTTTAACCATTTGACTGGTGGAGACAGGCACACTCCACAACCAGCAGCGTGTAAGAGGCGAGGAACATATTCTTCAGTAATTCATCTACATACTCAAAGTGCATAGTCGGATCTTCTACGGTTTACCTTGGAAAACGGCCACGCCTCGCCACTGTTCTCTTCCGAGATTTTCATAACCAAAAACGATCACACAAGCACAGAATTAAATTTTTGGTATCGTTAAAATAAACGTTACATATAAAAGGACGGCCTGACAAGGTTATACACGTGAGTATCGTTTTTAATTCTGTTTCTAACCTGACATAACCTACGCACGCTGAGCAGTTTTCGAATGATCTTGTAACGGCCGAAAATCTGCTCACCGGTCACCTTAAAGCGTCGCTCTTTAGTTTTGCAGTGGTTTGGAAAATGTATTTTTAACGTGAATTAATACATATATAAAAATTTCATCATATTGTTTTAACACGTACACATCACACTTTGTAACTGAATTTTTCTGTTACAGTACACCAAACGGATTTTTAGATTTTTGCATCTGAAATATCACATATTTTGTTACCAAAATCAGCCAAAATGAAGCAAAATAATTTTCTGCTAGCAAACGGTACATTATTTTGAAAAACGCTCTGCCAAAATTGTGTACCGTATGACTACACAGTCTCAAATTTTTTCGAAGCATTTGGTTAAAAAATATTCGAGTTATTTGTAATTGTTTGAAATAAATGAAAGATCATGGCCTTAATGATACATGCAAATACACAAATAAAAAATTGGCAACATGTCTAAATTATGCCAGCGTTATCTAACAGAATTCAGACGCTTCTCCTTAGTTGTGTGTGTGTCTATATATATATTTATATATATATTTTTTTTTTGCTGTATAAAATTATGTTTGATGCTATTTACAGATTACCCTATATTGTACAAATCTACGACGTAGGCTGATATTTATAGTCATATCTGTAGAGCCGCGATTTTATGGCGAAAAGATTTTTGCAACATTTGGTTTCGATGCGTCATGTGCACACCTGCAGCTCTGCTACATCGTATGTGATTGGATGATTTTACTCCCACTTGCCTTGACAAATTATAGACGTACAGACTCACAATAATCTTATTCTGATTGGTGCAGTAAAATGAGAAACGTGTCTGAACAAAGACACGCTGCCAATAACCTTGACCCAGAACTGCCGATGTGCACGTGAGTCACTGAAACAAAGTGGGGCAAAAATATTTTCGCGACAAAATCGTGGCCCTACATATCTGCGATAAAATCGCGCGCCCCATTCTACTCGTTGGAAGGAAACCATATTCTTAAACAATCTGCGTGTTGCTTGCGCGTCGCAAGCTCTCACAAAGTTGCAAGAGATCAGGACCTATCCGACTCGCAACCACCAACTGCTCTCAAAGGCAGACAATATGGCCGATAATAGATAGATAACTTTGCTGTTTGTCTTGAAATTGCGTTACTTCAAAATGTAACAACATTATGTAGGCTATAATTTGTAATAGGTTTGAAGTCGTAATACTTACTTTCCGATATTACGCTGTAAGAAATTGTTTGGACCTGTACCACGTGCGTATATGAGTTCTGAGAACTTGCACATAACGAAGAAATTTCCCGGTAACTGTCCCATTAATAATACGAGAAAGAAGCACGTTAAGGCAAATAGCCAACTTTGTATGGAAATGATGCAATATTGTACGGAAAAATTCCCATACCGTGTATAGGATAATTACTTCCATTTCATGTGTAGGAAAATTCCCAAATTTTTTGTTCAGTGTACGCACGAAGATTGTGGTTCAGATTTACCATTGATAAGCACTCCTCGTGAAAAATTTACGCAACTGTCCGCCATTTAATTGGCTTCGTCGGACTCGCAAAAGCTGCGTATTAGCTAGATAAGCGAAATTCGTGTATGAATGTCCAATGTTTCCCGAGAGTTGTTTACAAGAGCGCAGACTCTTATCCATCTCTTACCCGCGAATAGTTTTCGGGCTTGTTACGAAAATGTCAATGAATATCAGCCTAAGACTGTTATGCTAGGCCTTTCGAGTCCTCGTCCATTCTCTTTCTTCACTGAATCGCGTTGTTGTCGATCATTTTGGACTCTAACCTCCCTCTCAACACCCAGAAAAACATGTCTGATTTAATTGAACTGTAGCTACATGCTCAGTTATAATAAATATTTTCACGCGAGAACACGTACTTCTGCTGCACGATACTGCATCTCTGTAAAACTGCTGCGAATAAAAATGACAACAGTCACCATACACCAAGGGTGGATACAGCTCTGGATGTTAGAGGAGGCTATGCACTATACACTCAAAGCCAAAAAGGGAGATCCTGGGGTACAAAATGGTGCTATTTAAGATGTTTCCAGAATATATACATACCTTTTTAAGAAATTGTAATATTTTTAAGTAAAACTTGTGCTTTAAAAGTGAAAAATTTTGCGCAGATACAAAACAAATTATGTAACTTAAATTTTTAAGCTTCTGCTTCTATATTTTTTGCTAGAAATGATTGTATTGTTAATGTTGTGTTGCCATTTATGAAGTTCTAGGAAACGTATGAGGCAATATTTACAATATTTTCCTCGGCACTTATTTGGTTTAATATTTGTGGAGCAGTCTCGGGAGGGGTCGTTGCCCCTACGGCCACCCCCCTCCTTCAGGATCCGCAACTGCTCCAGAGATAAAACTGGTACACATTCTCGTCCTGTACACGCAAATGTCTAAACTGGCCATTCAGTGCGCCGCTGACTGCACATCGCATCGGGACTATAGAATACCATTTACAAATATTTTCGTGTCGGAATTGTGGGTCTTTTATTCTATTCGTTTCATAGCGCTTAATGAAACAAAATTCGGAAGTAAGCGCGACATATGTATGTGCAGTAAGTACAATACCATATTAACGCGGGAAGAACAACTAACAGTGCAATTTTTTTTCCAGTGTGACTTTACGACTCGGTTCCAGTCACCATATTGAATGTTATTATTTTTCGCTTTTTTGGAATTCTTAGAATAAAAGTATTAAATATGTGATTATGACTCAAATTCTATTTAGATTTCTCCACAGTACAGATCTTGCGATTCAGCTGTTAACATATAATTACGCCGCAATGTACGTGGCAATTTTTTTTTATGTTCATATTTTGCCCGACTGATTGCGACCTAACTATACTGTACATTGCTAGCTCAATTGCCATGATTGTATTTTAGCACAAAGTAGATAAAGTTTGCGGTATAGTAGCCGATTTAACGTTTTTACTCTCGGAATTACAAAAAAGCGTAAAACAGCAAAATTCAATATGGCGACTGAAACCGAGCCTTGAGGTTGCCGTGTGTGTGAACACATTTTGCGCGTTCGAGACCTAGGCGTGTGGAAGCGTTAAGGACGACACAGTACGCGAATAATGCCTCGCCCTAGCCTATATGCACAAATCACAAAACTGGCGTACAGTCATCTAGCCGACAACTCGCTTCTATAAGACATTCAGTGGTGACCCTATCATTTTATTACGAAATACTAAAGAGATAGGTGAATTAGAGACGACTATATCATTCAAAAGATTCTGCGGCAAGTTGTACATACCGAAACAGATCACAGAAACGCCAATTTACGCCATTTTCGGCCGCTAGAAAATATGCTTCACTGAGTTGTGGTGAACCTCAAGGGCGCGATCTACCGCAATTTTCATCATTATTTTATTTTTTATTTGTACTACATATTTTTTCTTATTTTAGACACAAAATGTGACTGAAATTGGTTCTTATGAAATTTTTTATCTCTCATAGTTTTCGCGTAATGGCTTGTTAAAGTCATATTTTGCATGTTTCCGTTTTAACGACCACACTAAAACAAACTGATATACCAAACTAAAAAAATCGCAGTGGATAAAGACATTACAGACTACAATTACATGCTCGTAAAATAAAAGAATAAATATTATTTGAATTTAAAAAAATGCTGAAACTGAAAATAAAAATTTTAAAAATTCAATATTTTTTAAATACAAATAATTTTTATTTTTTAATTTTATGAGCATGTCATTGTAGCCTGCAATGTCTTTATCCACTGTGATTTTTTTCAGTTTGGTATATCAGTTGGTTTTAGTGTGGTCGTTAAAATGGAAACATGCAAACTATGACTTTAACGAACTATTACGCGAAAACTATGAGAGATAAAAAAAATTTCATAAGAGCCAAATTTAGTCACATTTTGTGTCTAAAATAAGAAAAAAAAATATGTAGTACAAATAAAAAATAAAATAATGATGATGAAAATTGCGGTAGACCACGCCCTTAAAGACGTGTATAGGCGGTTCGAGATAAGCTGAGCACTCAAAATAGCTGTGATAAATTTCTACTTTCAGACAACTCGTATTTTTCCGCGCGTAACGGCTGATGACGGGAAATGTCTGTTCTCTCTGGACACGTCTCTTGATGTTTGCGATTGATTGTAAGATAAATGGATGGAGTTATGCAACAACAGACCAATCAACAAGAACATGTTTCCAAGATATTGATCATTTAAGTTAATTTTACATATTGTGGAACAATAATTTGTGCCCATAGATAACAACAAAATGCAGGTTAGGTGTTTTTTTTTATTTCTTTGGAGTTAAATCAGTCCATAGACAACTGATGGTGCCAAAATCTCACTTTTATTGGTATTGTTAGTCTGTCTGTTGTTGCATAACTCCGTCCATAATAGGGGTGTCGGTATGAATCTATATATTTTGAAAAAAAAAAAAAAAAAGTTTGTTATTTATATAGAACACAAATATGTCGAATCCAGTTTATTTCAATGAAGAATTGCTGTATTTAAATAAGAAAATACACGGAACTACATTCGGCAATTCTCTGCCAACTGTACAACGAGTAAGGTAACTACGGTTAATGTTACATTATATGAAGTGACGTCTAGTGACTTATTCCAAAGGTTAAATATTTAGTGCTCACTTTATCCCGAACGACGTATAATGTTCTTTGAATGTTATTCCTAAGCAGACTTTGCTCTTGTGCGATGATCAGTTTTCCGATAATATGGTAACAGCCGAAGCTCGGCACGCTGTTCGACGGCCTAGGGGACTGTTGTTATTATTATTATTATTATTATTATTATTATTTCAGATACAACCATCTTAAAAAAAAAGTTTTTAGTCGATTTGCGGAGTCCTAAACATATTTCTCATAGGTAGAGCCAGTGATTTTTGGTGAAAAGAATTATGCAACGTTTTCTGTTGATGCCTTACGTTCACACCTGCAGCTCTGCTTTGTGGCTATTGGCAAAGTGTATTTGTGCAGAGGCGTCGCTCATTTGTTTGGGCCAATGAGAATAAGGTTACCGCGACGCCACGCGTCTGTGATTTGCTGGTAGATCCCCAAGACGATGAGAGTTAAAAACAACATGAATAAGAACTGCAGATGTGCACATGAGGCATTGAAACAAATATGATTTTTTAAAGAATGTGCAATTGGAGTGCATGACTAGATTTATTTGCTTGGACATACTCCATTGCGAAAAAAATGACTGTGAAAAGAAAACTAAAAATAAGACTTATTTTTATATATAAGTATATAAGTCTTATTTTGCGAAATAAATGACTGTCAAAAGAAATCTAAAAATAAGACTTATATTATAGACTTATATGTTAAAATTAGTCTTATTTTTAGTTTTCTTTTGACAGTCATTTATTTCGCAACGGAGTATGTCCAGTCAAATAAATCCAGGCATTGAAACAAAATGTTGCATAATAATTTTCACCAAAAATCACTGGCTCTACTAATAGGCATGCCGTATGTTTTTTTTTAAATATGCAAGTGTAGTTTAAAGCGTACGTTATTTTACCAGACGAAAACGTTGAGAACACGTTTAACGGTTGGGCGTAAAAAAGAATACATGTGTGGCACGCTATAGCAACGTTCATCCACCGTAGGCGAGTACTTCTTCTGACTTGATTCTCCGAAATAATTTTTTTAGGACGCAGCTGACCTAGAAAAAAAAAGCAGCGAGGTTCTACTACCAGACAAATCTAGCAGGCACTACAAAATATATTTACGAAAAGTAACCTGCTAGATTTAACTAGGTTATCTCGGTCACGTGGTCATGGTTTGCTCGACAACCGCAAGGTTACGATCGAACGCACTCAAGCAATCAGCACGGTTCGTATTTAATATGATAGCAAACGTTCCTAGGACCACTTTTCAAACGCTTTGAGTTGAAATTCTTCACCTACGCTGTCCCCCAACGAACTAAGTTTCCGCAAACTGGTGAGTGAAGCGATAACGACCACGCCACTGCAGTGCCGTATAAAATAAACTTCAAACTAAGAAACCTACGTCACTTTATGCCTCGTGTAGGGAGTTCCAAGTTTATACTTAAAAGTTATTGTGCACTTCCACGTATGTCGGAATTTTATCACTGTTTTGTGGTATATTTTCAAGAGTTTCGTGATGTTTCTTAATTTTGAAGATACAATATATTGTAATTTGGAACGAATTTACAACATGATAAATTTTGTTTAAGCTGAGGTTTCGTTTAATTTTGCGTAGTAAAAATGTAGATTTTTTAAAATTCTTATAAACCAACAAATAAAATTTTAAATCGATAATGTTGATTGTCGGCGAACTTAAATCATTCGCGCGGATTACTTCCTTTCCATACTCGTCAATAAAGAACTTGCCTCTTGCTTACAAGTATTTTTGTACAGATTATTCACAGTAAAGTGAGCACTATAAGGTGTATTTTATTTTATCTTTTCTACCAGTTCGTATGTTTTCCCTTATCATACAAATGTAAACAATTAACGCAGTGTACAGATTTCACGGCACTCCAAACTTAACCTATGACGATCCTATGAACTACATATGTTTTGTAATATTATTCTTGACAAGATCGCCTTCAAAAATGCTTACTTTTCCTTGAACAGCTTATAGCTTTAATATCACGTGTGGTTAGTAACAGCGTAGTTACGCGAAACTGGTGCAGTAACGTGCATTTCCCTACACTCTCTACAAGATTATATTCTCAAATGCGGTTTCATGTTCTTTCTCAGAATATAAATATTTTTTTAAGAAAATCAATTACTAAAATGATTGAACTGAGCACAAAAATAATTCGGTTTTTTTTTCTGTGTTGTATTGTATTGATGCAATATCTTGTTTTGCCTTGCAAAAGCAAAATGAGCGCATTTATATTTGTGGTACTCCGGATTGTAAAATATAAGGAAAATCGAATGTTCGCTCGTAGAACCAGACCAGGGTATTTTACCTCAGTCACATGACCAGGTATAGTCGATCACCAGAATCTTGATAAATGCCGTTCAGTGTTTTAAAATGGCGGGAATAAATAAAAACATAAGCGTTATATGCATATAAAATATTTTGCTAAATGCGACGTCCGCAGCACACTGTTTACACGTTATTTTATTTATGCTACGTATAATATTCTATTGACATTGGTTTATTGGATATCTGAACACAGTGTATTCAGTTTCAATTCGTCGTGATTTTTGTCATAAACTGTTTACATTTTTGTTTGCGCCAAATGGCGACTTTCGTAAACCGCTGATTACTCTTCTCGAGAGCAGGGTAAGTGAGGAGTTGATCGAGAGGACGTCAGGTGAATATTCGAACACTGGTAAACTTCACTCAGGTTACGTTTACAACACCTTAAACTGAAATATTTACTTACCTACCCTACCCTCTCGAACTTTCGGAAACGTCTATATTGGAGTCTCGCGTGACCTACATGGCGGCAGGTGGTCTTTGTTTAGTTCGCCGGTTCGCATCGCCCGATGTCTTTTGTCGTAAAGGGAAGTGCTGTTAACTTTCGCCTCTTTTACGTCTGCGACCGACTATACCGAGTACCTCGGACGTGGATTACGCTCCTCTCTGTTCCCACACTGATAGTCTGCTGCCGAACATCTGGCTGGACGAAAGGCGACCGCTTTCCCTGGAAAAAGTTATTTTTGGAAATAATTTTGAAAAAAATCCGTGCTTGATGCAACTGCGTGTATGAGATGTCGCCAAATTAAACCCATTCGAAATAAAAGAGAGAAAAAATTAATAGTGGTAATGGTATGTTCCAGTCGACACATTTAGTTAACTAGGTAGCCACTGAACAAATCAAAAGTTGCCTACTAAATTTTGTGACACATGCAGCATTTAAACGTTTAATTTTAACTAGTAAAGATTCTTGCTTACGAGGGCGAGGTACATAATTCAACGCTAAAAGTATTAACCTATAACTGTAGGTTTCATGGAGCCAATTTGCGAAAATTAAAGAATAACAATCCTAGACAATAGTTTTAGCCAACATTTTAAACACAATACTTTCCAGTATTACCAACTTCTGAGGCACAATCTCTGACGCCTGAACCTCGTGCATTTAACTGCGGTGCAAGAGATCACGCGTAACGAATTAGTAATTTTGGATAAATATTTACTCATAAAGTTGGAAATTACCATTATCTAGGATTGTCATTGAGTATTTGATCCGTATTGACTTCGAAAAAAAACGTAAAAATCAATTTATGTTTCCAGCATTTATATTGCTCATTATTCATTAACATTCGCCAGTAATTTATATTTACAAGTAGCGTGTACCCCACGCCGTTCAGGCAATCATACAATCGTTGGGGAGGGCGGTGAAATCTTTCGCGAAGAAACCGGTCTGTTTACTTTGCTCTAATCAGCTCTTAGCGTACATCCTTTTACGTCCTCGTCATTCTTGAATTTCTTAAACGGTCTAAGAATACGAACGGCGCATGGTGGAAAAGTTGTCAGAAGGCAGTATGATCAAGTTCCTTCAACTTCCTGCTGGTCAGGGCATCAAAACCAATCCGGACGACCGCTCTCCAGCGAATCTCCAGTGTTCCGCATTATTCTGACAGTTATATGAATCGCCAGTCACTGATACTTCTCGTACGGGTTCGGTATCAAACTAGCCACAACACTGCCAAGAGTCTTAACAATAAAGCCTGTGAAAACTCTATAATGCGCATACGTAAGTAGTCAGAATTGTAGTTTCGTCCCGACAAGCCTCGTATAGTTAATGCTGTTTAATTAGTAAAAAATGGATCGTAATATAATTTAGTAGTCAAGTATGATATACTGCAATAAGGGCTCCTATTTTCAGCAAATTTCGACACTGAGTGTACTGCATTATGGACACCGTCATCGTTTGATTATATCTCACTACTGTGAGACGGTGCACGGTGCACTTTAAAACACACACACACACACACACACACACACACACACACATATATATATATATATATATATATATATATATATAATAAAAATAATGATATTATCTTAACCTCAAAATAGCGTGACTGAGTAACGCAGAACGGTTTCACCAATAAGAGCCACGTGGATTCCTTAAATTAAATTACCAAAATATTAATAATAAAAAGTAACGGTGAGGTTGAAAATTTGAGTAAACAGATACATTATGGATTCAATAGACATACAAATACACGTCTGAACACTATAATCTCTACTGAAGCTACCGATTTTGATCCTCTTGTTAACTGATTTAGTTCTCGTAGTAACTGTCAGTTCCACCAGTAGAGTGGTGTTGCTTTAACTTAACTGGGGTGGAGAATATTACGTGCGTATTCCAATAACGCTTCTAGCGGTTTTGTCAAGAACTACATCCAACTTCTTATTAATTATTCGGGTCACAATAATGTCAAAACAACACTAACAGGGTCGTGGACACGAGGGTGGCATGGGGGCGGGGGGACGCACGTGGATACGGAATCAAAACAGATCCGGCGTCTGTCTTTTTCCCCCTTAAAGGGCCAGGGAATCCTGCAGAAATCTATGAGCTGAAATTTACCATTTGCGCAGAAGTTTATTTCAAGAAATCAATCAGTCAATATAATATGTAGGCTATGGCCAAATTTTAACGTGGATTTCTTTATTAATAGTATAAGCTATATAATAATATATAAATTAATTTAATATAAGTTGATACTAAATAACGTAATATTACTATAGTATAATATTGCTGTCATAAAATGTAATACATATATTTATCCTACCTTGTATAAGAGCTTGTCGTGCAGAGTGCTACTGATGGCGAGGTAGATCAGATTGACAGTCCCACCTCTCAGACGTATGGTAGATGCGTACTCGACCAAACTTGCTGCTTCAGGAATTTATTTCTTGGTCCCAAACCTACAGAACAACAACAGGTGTTGGGTCGATATAGGCATTACCAGTTTAATACTGTCATAACATAACTATTCCTCAAACATTTTCTCGTCAACACAGGAACCACAGAATTAAAACTAAAATTATGTTATTACCAAACAAAATATTTTGGCATATGACATTGCAGAAAATCGATAGTAATACAATAAACCAATAAGAATAACTAGCTTAGTTTGTTTGAAGTCAACATACAAATATTAATGAATTATGTAACATCACAGCAATGAACTATGTACCAAATTACTGATTAATTCTGGCTTATTTAACACAGTAACTTAATGAGGGTTTTACTAGACTACGAACTGACTCAGCTTGTTTCTTTTATTTATTTCTTGTATCACTCATAGTTTTTAGGGACGACACAGTGCTACAAGGCATGCGTCCACAACATTTTGTTTAACGATTCATCCCCGTTGCAAAAATATATGTAAGCGTAATAAGGTAAATAAGTAAGTAAAGACATTTGAATTATATATATATAGCGAGAGAGAGAGAGAGAGAGAGAGAACATTTAACACATGCACTTACGTGGTTCATTAGGTCAAAAATAAACATACATAAATTGGCACGTAGTTAAGGCAGCGGTCTACCGCAATTTTCATCACAACTTTTTTATTTTTTATTTGTTCCAGATATTTTTTTTCTTACTTTAGACACAACATGTGACTAAATTTGGCTCTTATGAAATTTTTTTATCTCTCATAGTTTCCGCGTAATGGCTTGCTAAAGTCATATTTTGCATGTTTCCGTTTTAACGACTACAATAAAACCAACTGATATACCAAACTCAAAAAAATCACAGTGGATAAAGACATTGCAGGCTACAATGACATGCTCATAAAATTAAAGAATTAAAATTATTTGAATGTAAAAAAATGCTGAAACTGAAAATACAAATTTAAAAAGTTCAATAATTTTTAAAAAAATATACATATATGTCCATCACCTGCTACTCATTCAGGCAGCAGACAATGAACGAATAGACGGGGCTTGAGTATGCATAGGACATTGGATTCTAGCATGCAGGTCACTGAACTCACGAATTTTTCCTAACCGTACCGCACTCCTTGGAACACAGCCACGCTACGCCACTGTCTGTGACATGTCTCAAAACCAATAATCAGTAAGGAGATGCATTTATGTTTAGCGTCTTGGATTTCAATTCCATTATTTCCTTCTAGGTTATATTTCGGGCTCATTATTACGTCGACAGTTCAATGTCCGAAGGTATTTAAAATATTTCAGAAATCCTTGGAAGTCAAAAACATTCATTTGTCTGATACGTCTTAAAAATCAGACATCAACACGATAATGACTTCCTAAACGGCAGTGGAGAATTTTTCATCCATAAACTGTATTTAAACATGACCATACGTGTGCACAATTTCCGAGGTCTCCATCAAAGGCTAACGGCGGCCTTTTACAACAGATACGTCACAAAATCAGCTTCTCACATTGTAAATAAAGTAAATAATGTATGCAATGATCTTTGCCGCAGGCTTCTCATCAGTGAAACGAATGGGTTGCCGCCTAAATTCCTATCTCCAACATTACAAACGTGACCACTTACGCCAGTTTTGCACCTTGTGCTTAGGAGCGATCAGGTACTAGGCGCGTGTATTAGTGTGACCCTTAAAGCCCCGTCGCTTCTGAGTCGCCAAACCGCAAAGCAGCTTCATAACGGCCGCACCCTTATATTCCGATATATCGGAGATGGTAAGTTTGCAAATAAATTCTTACGGCTGATAATTAGGAGGGCCGTGAACTAATACGCTCTGTGTATAATAATTCAATTGCAATGCATAATTCACAGCCCTGTATAATAATGTTAACCACAATGAGTATCAGGGATACTAAATTGGAGGGAGGAATACACACACACACACACACACCAACACACACACACACCAACACACACACACACCAACACACACACACACACACACACACACACACACACACATATATATATATATATATATATATATATATATATATATATATATATATAT
>PNEQ01116727.1:0-22623 GCA_003012365.1 Medauroidea extradentata | reverse complement strand
GTACAAAGCAATTTTAACCGTCTCACACGCAAGTGCAAAGCACATCGCGGCCATCAATTCGAACATATTCTATCGTAGCGGCACATGGAAGTGAACATAACACACTGCAACACATTACATAATCTATTAATCCATTCCATATTTCATCAATTCCTATTTATCTTATAAGGCCGGACTTATGGGACATCCTGTATGTGTGTATATATATATATATATATATATATATATATAATGGGGGAGCGAGAGAAAGTACGGTCGGTAACGTACACTTGCCATCATTCGTGGTGAGAAGAGTTGATTTATGAGCCATATAGTAAGGCGCTAGTAACTTGACACATTACCTCACTAAATACTCATATGCACACAACATAAACGTAATAACCGCCTTTGTTAGTGCTTTAATTACTTGCTGGGCAAGTCGCGCCACGCTTAATGAAAGGTCATTAACGCCACCGACTAGTGGAGATTGTTCGTGTTGGCTGTATTTGCCCTGCAAGAAAGAATCTTATGTAAGCAGTAGTGGTTCGTGGTTTTGTGTGTGAGTCCACAGTACATTCATTTATAACAAACTACAGTCTCAAATTACTTGTAGTTTCGTGTGAAAGCTGAGGCCCAAGAATGGTAAGGCACTCTTCTGCACATTTTGTACCGTACATTAAATTTCTTAAACTAAAATTCCCTAATTTTTACGACAAATAAAGTTACAGCCATTTCAGTTACCCCTCAAAGCGAAGTGATTCGAAAATTTCTTTCTTTATTGAATCTTAATGACTTGTGGCTGCATGCGGCTTTTTAAGCCGTATTGTATAGGTTTCCTTCAGTAAGTTTGTCGCCTTCATATTTTCTCATAATTGTATTTTTGGCATAAAGCGAAGTGTTTATGAACAAACAAAATCACTGGTGGCATACATATAGATTCGACAGGTACTAATCCATATCTAATTATTTAATTTAACGTGTAATTTCCTATTGTTACTCTAACCATTGAGCTAGGTTATGAGACGTCTGTGAGTGCGTAGTACATAATAAAATGTGAAATTCATGAATTAAAAATTGCAGGCTTCCCGAAACCAATATGAAACACTAAAAAATTTATCAATCTCACCTTTCTAAGGAAAAATGACTTCGTGTGATTTTTTTTTCTTTGCTTTGGAGACAATCTCTTGACGCCGACTATTCGTACACGTTATTGCGGCACAAGAGACAGAAAAATATTAGCTTACAGAAATGGCAACAAATCTTATCTAAGATTATTATTTTTATTTATATTGTTGTCCAGTGATCTGTAGAGTTGTATAGAAGATTTTTCCGTTGCCTTATACACCACATATTCTGTACGTGGCTAATAAACGGTTTTGTACCGTGATATGTTTATTCTTTTCTACGCGGAAAAGCTAAACTTATTCGCAATACGTTTGCCTACGAAAAGAACACTTGCTCGAAACTGTGCTTCTATAATTTAAAAAAAATATTAGCACGCATATTATAAACATGATTTTTGGGGCCCTTAAAATTGCTAAAAATAATTTTTTTAAAAAGTTAAAAAATGACGCCGGGATTTATACAACATTGTAAACCAGCGTTGGAATATACTTCGACCATTCCACCTGTAAAATCACAAGATCGCCATTTGACCATTAAAAAAAAAGTGAACATAAACACTGCACACCAGTTTAGCCGCGATAGCTTCGACGCATTTATCGTCGAGTGTAGCGGTCAGAACCTTATTGTTCCCTTGTCACCGAGCAGCAAACGCGGAAAACTACATCTCGTACTTAGGCCTCTTGAGAAGATGTTAAAAAGATCCAGGAATGTTCAAATGCGTGTCGCCTCTTTGCGCGTACGTAGTTAGACGGACATTGCGCGGAGCCTTCGGAAATCTGTAACCCTTTTCACTGTTTGACAGTTCTGCAGTTAACGTAGGAAGAGGTTGGTAGCTCGAAGGAGGTAAGAGGACTTCGGCCCAAACATATTGTTACGGTGCAAACTTGCTCTGTAAACTATCAGCTACGAAAGGAGGTGACATGTAACTATGCTAGCTTCTAATTGCTCGATACATCGATTACTTAATTTTCTGCGAGTTGTCAAACTAGGTCTAATGCGGCACTTTTTAATTTTTTTAAATTTGAATGTTGGTAAGGATATTACTACATTTTTTGAAATCAGGTGTTTCAAATTGTATATTTTCTTAGTGTTATGTCAAAATCTCATTCTGCACATATTTTTTTACCTGTATTTGTTTTCGCGTTGCCTTCTAAAGCAGTTAGAAATTATGATATTTACCGCCCTCTGTGTAGGGGCGTCATTTAGTGGGGTAAGGGGGGCAAATGCCCCCCCCTGGATTTAGAATTTTAAGGGAATAAAATATATTCTTTGTATTTTGTTATTTAAATAATGCTAACTTAAGCACATAAAACTGAAGTTTTATTATTACAGTTTCTAATTTATGCATGCTTAATTAATAAAAAAGATGCAGCAAGGTCACTGTCACCGAAAAAAAAAATCTTGCCCCCCTCCACCCCCCCCCCAAGAAAAACCTGTAATGACACCCCTGCCTCTGTAAGGATGTGTTGCCGAGCGGTGCGTAGAAGTTCAGCAGTTACAAGATTATTCGAAAACTTCCCCGCGAGCGTATGTTACGTATGCTTAGGAATAACATTGAATTAACGTTACAAACGTTAATACCCATTACAGGCCATACACTAATATTTAAAGCTATTTTATCGCCGCGGAAATTGGCTAAAATATGTGCTTTTCCAATACATTTTAGGCTACACTGTAAAAATATTTCCTCAGATGTTTAGGAAGTTATTATCCCAGACGCAGTACGGGACAGTTACCATACTTCCGCCTTGTAAATATGCAAACGTTTACAACTGTTCAATACAAGTCTGGTAACTTTAGTACGTATAAGTTACATTCGATTGTTTTATAATTAGGTTTAGCAGTGCTACCATGGATGTCTGGGAAACTATTCTACCATATCTACTTCCTTAGCGCTCCTATACGCACGTCTGGTAAATTTACAAACTATTTTTAGAGTGTAGGTTTGATAAATCTTGGAAGACAATATTTTCAAATGTATAGGCATGTACAAATCGCGTCCATCCTTAATATTACGTCGTAAAATTATAAGGTCGTCACTGAATGTCTCATAAAGAGTAGTTGTCGGCTAGAAGATTGCACGCCAGTTCAGTGACTTACACCTAGAGGCTAGGGTGAGGCGTAGTGCCTGTGCTGCTTAGTCCTTATCGCTCCCGCACTTTTAGGTCTCAAACGCGCAAAGTACGTTCTCCCATGTCCGAGTTTCTCGGCTTTCTACAGAATATGTATATATATATATATATATATATATATATATATATATATATATATATATATATATATTTTTTTTTTTTTTTTTTTTTTTAATTCAGATGAAAGCCTATAACGTATCATTGCTCCGTAATTTTGTTGGAAATTTGTTTTACTGTCAGTCTAATGTCTATTATCGAGACAATCGGTGTTGAGATTTTAGCTAGTTAATCTATTAAAAACTAATTTTCGTTAATTAAGAGTGTGTGGTAGATAAATAAACGCTGAAAACATCAATTGATTTCTACGCTTTATTCAAAGTCAATATGGATAAAATACTCAGTGACAATCCTAGATAATGATATTTGTCAACTTTATGAGTAAACATTTATCCAAAATTACTAATTCGTTACGCGTGATCTCTTGCGCCGCAGTTAAATGCACGAGGTTCCGGCGTCAGAGATTGTGGCTCAGAAGTTCGTAACACTGGAAACAATCTTGTTTAAAACGTTGGCTAAAACTATTGTCTAGGATTGCTATTGTTTAATTTTCGCTAATTGGCTTCAAGAAACCTACAGTTATAGAGTAATGCTTTTAGCATTGAATTAGGTACCACGCCCTCTTAACTTGCAGTATTTTGTCTGGACAAATTTCGAGTGTGTAGTTAAAACTATTTATAACAAAGTTACAAAGCGATTTTACGGTGCCGGATGCTGTTTATGTTATAACACAATAATTATCGTTATAAATGTAGAAACTCGGGCGCAAGCCGATAAGTGTCTACTGGCGCGCAGTCACCTCATTGATGGGCGTAACGGATGCTAGGCGACCTGGAGAGAAGACGTAGCATTCCTGCTCACGTGCGGCCAGTCACTGGATGCTTGTATCACGCGAGCGACGTAGTGTTTTAAAAAATGACGAATACTCCTCGCTCGCCAAGAGGACGTCGTCCCCGTAGTTTACCGTATCGAGCTGACCCAGTTACCTGCGACTGATCGATAATGTGTGATGCCTCCCTGATTCACACGAGCGCCTCCTTTTGAAGTCTGCCGCGTTTTGTCGCGATGAAAATGTCGCCGGAACGGAGATCATTGGTGTGGCCTCGAGGAAGGGGGAAGGGAGGAGCAACGTGGTCATCTCCGTGACGACGACCAGATACCTAAGTAGGTTGTGTTGTAATTGCCACTATTAGCTAACTAGATGGTTACACAACCCGGTTTTTTAATACCAAAACGATGTCGTATCTAGTAGTTTTATACTGAGCTTTTAATAGTAATCTAGGTTTACAAAATCAAAAGTTTTTTTTTTTTTTTAATTTGCGACCTTGCCGCCATGTTCGCGTAATTTTACATGTAGATAACTCTACTTAACAGCAGTATAGACATCGAAACCTAAAATTAACTCTTCCGTATTTTAACGTCATGTTGTGCCAATTTAAGAGGGCGTGGTACATAATTAAACGTTAAAAGCATTAATCTATAACTGTAGGTTTCTTGAAACCAATTTGCGAAAAGTAAACAACAGTAATCCTAGGCAATAGTTTCAGCCAACGTTTTAAACAAAATAGTTTCCAGTGTTACGAACTTCTGAGGCACAATCTCTGACGCCGGAACCTCGTGCATTTAACTGCGGCTCAAGAAATCACGCATAACGAATGAGTAATTCTGGATAAATATGTACACATAAAGTTGGCAAATACCATTATCTAGGATTGTCATTGAGTTTTTTTTATCCATATTGGCTTCGAAAAAAGCGTAGAAATCAATTGATGTTTTCAGTGTTTATTAATCTACCACGCACTCTTAAGAGTATACAGTATGTGCCTATATATATATATACAGGATGTCCAGAAAAAACCGCCTAATATGCACACTACGCGAATCCTGGCTTAAAATGAAGACGAAAATGTTGGTGGCAAAAGGTTCTACGACAATCTTTTATGTGCTAAATATGGTAACACAGCACGGAGATAGTACCCTCTTGCTCTCCACGACCAGGTATTATTTCATGTGTGTTACGTCAAGTAAACGTAGAGACATGTTTGGACTGCTTAGGATATTAACCTGGACACATAATACGCAAGTCGGAACAGTAGTAATGAAAATTGCAGGCCAAGAAAGATACCAATGGAGGGCTAGATGGGACTAAATACATTGTTGTGTTGCCAAATTGTGCATATAAAATGTAATCGTACAGCATTTTACCACTAACATTTTCGTCTTCATTTTATCCCAGGATTCATCTGACGTGCTAATTATTAGTTTGTTTCTGGATATTATGTGTGTGTGTATATATATATATATATATTTATTTATATATATATATACACACATATAGTAAAGCAACATTTGTGGTAATAGTAACATACGACTATTTATGACGTTGGGAGTATAGTTTGTACAATCTAAATATTTAATTTGGGTCGTAGCTAAATATTTGTGTTTGAAGAAGTAGTTGGAAAAATCTGCGAGTTCAATGACCTGTATGTTAGAATCTACTGTCGTATATGCTATGCATACTCAAGGCCTGTCTATTCGTTCATGGTATGCTTTACCGCATTACTGGTGAACAGTAACTACTGGACAAATTCTCGGGGCTTGAGTATATACAGGGCCATGGATTCTAACATGCTGGACGTTGAACTCACTGAATGTCCCTTTTCCACAAATGTAGGCATATTTATGATGTTGTCAGTGGTTTTTTTAAGCAGGCAAGGTTTACGTTTAGCTCAAAAGACGCGCGTGTGTATTTGTCAATATCTGAAGTGTTGAAATTATGAATGGATACGGGGCGGCTAGACGAAGAATTTGCTCAGTGATAAGGGCCAAAAAAATTCAGCCCAACACTGTATGAGGTATGAAATAGATACTTGTCTCTCTAGTGTTTTCAAATCGGGCTTTTTTTCCCTATCTCGCAGTCATTGCGCGAGCAAGCATATGGCTAAGCATATTAAATTATATTCGGTTGCGCTAACGTATGACACCACTGACTTTTTTGTTCATTTCGGAGGAAACCCACATTCCTATAGGATCTTTCAGGGCGTTGTAAAAATACCCCGAAAACTATCAACAAACAAGAATTTTCATTAAAAAAAACACTCGAAAACATGACCTCGTATTCTTTCCTATATTTTTATTCCTGGACCAATGTTCTCCTCATTTTAACGCATAGATGGTTTTCGCCCGAAATTGATATCCGTAGAATTTACTAAGAGCACTGTCGTATATAATTTAGCATGTAAATCCCTATCCTTGATCACGTCACATCTCCCTTAAATCTGCTCTGAGGAACACTAAATGGCAATAAGTATTTATTTTTATGTGATTTTTAGAGATGAGAAAACTTGACTGTTTGCTAGGTTTCAACGTACATTCAGAATATCAAAAGATTACTGGCTTTCGCTTGTGTGTTGAGCTGTTACCTTATTTCACTGAGCCAATAAGAATCCCGCTGTTGTAATATTTGAAGTCTGTTATTGGTCTGCAGACAGCTACGTAGTGTCAGGTGTATATCACCCAGTCATACACGTTGCAAGAAACTACATCGTTTTCAAGGGTATGCTGGCACGAACAATTTTCGCGATATACCATCCTCTCTAGTGATTTGATATGGCATTACACAGAACATCCTAATATAAAGGAATGTTACTTGTTATGCTCTTTTGAAGTACTCTCCGCAGTAATGTATAATTTCACCCTTTTGAATTTAAAACATTCCTTTGTCTGCGAAGAGGCGAACTTTCTCATAAGTACGTGCCGAGGAATTAGCTTTCACTGTTTCCGCATTTCTTCGACAGCGCGAGCTTCCTAGTCCTTTCGGACAAAAACTTTTCCCCCGCATAATTGCGTTCCGCTAGTAGATCTAGAACAATAGCAGTAAAAAGGAGAATAAAGATTGCCGAAGTGTTAAAAATCGTTTTCTAGTTTTTTTAACTACTCAACACTCGTTGAGAAAATGACTCGAACTTTTTGATGGGAACTTTTACATCGCTTTAAGCCAACATTAATTAGAAATCGGCATGCGTTCTCGATTGATTTTGCAAGAAATTAATGGCGTTTATCTCCTAGAGAGTGATTTATCGCTGGAGAAATTTAATATTGCTATAGTTTCTGCATGTTTGATGTTCTTAGTCCGTTATTCGTGTACTCGCGTCTAACCGGGCCAATGAAAATTGTGGTACACCGACACCCATAGCTTGTTATTCGTCTGTAATAACTTGAACCATCACCAGTTATCTTCGTCAAATCATAAAAGACGTAACATGCTATAGCGCTTTGGAGACTATTTCGGCACTAAAGATATTCGCGATTTTTCACTCTCTCTCTACCCATAACATATTAAAATCGCTACGTATATTCATCCTACAAATTTCAGTTCACTTCTGCGTTTTTCTTTATACTGAGGAAACGTGTACGCACGTGAATTTGCGCAAAACTAGCTCTCCAAAATTATTGAAAAAGTTGTTGATCGGTGGTAAAATAGCCTCAATCTGGAGGAGTTGTTGGGATCTACTCACAGTCCGGCCGGGCGAACGCAGTTATGGTTCCTTGATATAGGCCATGGCCAAAACCCTTTCCCTTTCTTCAGTATGGGAGACTTGGTAAATTTGACAGTACTGATATTTTGGTACTGATTTTATTTATATTGTTTTAAACTTACACTGATATTTCAGAAACGGCTTGTCATTATGCCGAGCAATAACAGAACCGAACTAATAATACAGACGTGATTCAGTGCTAAATTAGCATTAATGCGTGAACTATTCATTAATTTACACTATAGTACCAAATTATCACTACTGCCGAGTTTGCCAAGTCCCCCACATACGTGTACCAAATGATGTGAAAATAGAATATAAAAAATCATTTTAAATTTAATGTAAAAATAATACGTGAAGATGACATTACACCCAACTAGTGAAAATCTATCGAGGCAAAACCTGCGTTTGGCAGTCTTCCCGGAAAAGGTCACCCGAAATGATATCTTGTTATATGGCAGCTACGGAGATCAATGTTAAAGAGAAGTGACTGGACCCCAAAAAAAAAACCGACGACAAAATAACATGTCCCCGTGATGAGAGACCTAATGTCCTTTTACATATTTAATATTTTTTAATTTAATTTCTGGGATACAATTTTTTCGATTTGATTCAAAAAATATCAGTTGGACACAAAATTGCTATCCAAATGAAGTACTTAACACATAATGAAGCTACTCATCCTGAACGACACGAAAATAATTTTCTTAATATTTTTGTATTCCTTGTTTTAAGGAAATATTGTTCGTATTTATTTTAATATCCATCAATTCACATACACAGCTCAAGTAATACGTTATTTGTATTAATATTGTCAAAAAACATAATTTTATTGGTGATTGAAAGTGGTACAAAAAATTAAAATGTATTCGAAGCGAAAATCTTGGACAAAATTCAAGACATTCAATAAATTGAATGACAGAATTGCCGCAGTTATGACGTCGACGTTGCGTCACGTGGCATTCAACAAACTTAAGTCAATATATTTGGAGGTAAATTGAAACAAGATTTAATCGCGTGAAAGGGCCTTTGGTGTATAGCGCTGTCAGAAACGGAGGATATTGGCAACACACCGGTGTCCTGCCTTCGTGGTCTTGTGCCTTGTTTAATAGCACGCGAATATCGGCCACATTCCTGCCTACCGACAGTCGTCTAGAATTGTGTATCAGGAGCAGAACAAGGAGATCATGTTTAGAATTAAAACCCCACTTCCGTAGGGTTTTGGTTTTAACCCGAGTGTCCTAGGTTTGTTTATCTTTGCTATTCTAGGTTTGTTTGGACTGATTTAGCACATACTGTACTGTCTAAGAAGTATAAGTATGACTTTGACATTTCTCTTCTGAGACATATACCTGTCAGATCCATTGTATTGACATTTATTACCTTGACTTCCTGAATAAACAACAGACAGTCTTCTCAGAAGATAAACGTCAAAAGCAGGCAGACTTACAGTACAGGTTATATTCTAGGCCTGTTTAGGTTAGTTTACACCATATTATACCAGGTTTGCTTAAATAGCATAAAAATTCTGCGTGCCTAAAATGAGGGCGTTTTGTAAGTGTAATTACGTTAGAGTAAATGCGAAGGAAAATCTGTTGTTGATCTGAAGTTTAAGGCCATGACCCATAATCTCTACTGTTTTTACGATTATTATTTTTTTAAAGCAAATACTGAAGAACTGTTGTACGATTATCTAAAAAAAAAAACAGTGTATACTGTATTAAATTAATTTTCACTACAAAATAAACAGTGGCTTCAGCTACTTATGCAATTAAAGACATTCTCATAAATTAACTAATTAGACAAATGTATATAACTTTTTATCTAGAAAAATTATACTACATAGTAAAAACCATTTCTTACTAATCTGTGCAACTGTTTTTCGGTATCTGCCCTCATTTGGGAATAAGAAAATAATTATCGTGGAAGCAATACAAACGAGGGATCATAGCTAGAGACACTGGAAATTCGCGAAAATGTTTTGCATAGTCTCCAATAAGCTATAGTTAGAGATGATGGTATATCGCGAAAATGTTTTGTGTTAAAATAGCCTTGAAAACACTGACACAACGAAGCTGTCTGCAGACCAATACCAGGCATCAAATATTACAATATCGGGATTCTTATTGACTCAGTCAAATAGGGCCACAGCTCCACGTACAAGCTAAAGCCAGTAATCTTCTGGTAAGCTGGACGTGTATTGAAATCCATCAAACAGTCAACTTTTCCCGCGATAAACCATCATCTCTAGCTATAGTATGTTAACCGTGACACGTGTGAACAGCTTTGTGGCGAATCACACACGCTGTGTGTTCAAGCTGTACAGTTCTAACTGGGTCTGTTGAACAGAGAGACAATGCTTCTAATAAACGATAGCCAATATAGATACAAAACATTCAGTGTTATATACACTATATTGGAACCCAGCAAATACTCAACTATTCCCGCGATTTTCCAGTGTCTCTAATCATAGCCTTAACGACGAGACCGCTGAACTATTGTTATCTCGTTTCAGCGAAAGTTGTTCGAACCCCCGCGGCTAGGAACATAACTAACATTGGTGTACTTCTCAGACTACACTCGAGCCTCCAACGCTCGCACAAGTGCGTTTTCGTGTCCACCCGCGACGGGGATAAGAGATCAGAAGGCTTCCCAAACCCTCCGTTCTTCCTCTCTGCCGCCTGAGCTCTGAACTAGACGGTCTGCGGCACTGACAGTGCCGGATGGAGCGGTGATGAAAAATATCGCCTCATTAAAGTCTCTGTCTACCATAGCTCACAGTTAGAGTCGCTGAATTTTTGTGAAAATTATTTTGCACCAAATTGTTTCAGCGCCTTGCGTGCGTCCTCCAGCAGTGCTTCATGGTTATTGGCAGCGTGTCTCTGTTCAGACACGTGTCTCATTTGACTGCACCAATCAGAACAAGATAATTGTGACTCTACGTCTGTAATTTGCCAAGGCAAGTGAGAGTAGAATCATCCAATGACAGACAATGTAGCAGAGCAGCAGATGTGCACATAACGCGTTGGAACCAAATGTTGCAAAAATATTTTCGCCATAAAATCGTGGCTCTAATGATGGTATATCGCTAACATTTCTTGTGCCAACCAAGCCTTGGAAACACTGCAGTTTCTTGTGGCTTGTATGATTGGTAGAGGTACGTCAATTTCGCAAATACATTCCAGGTCAGGTTGAACGCCAAAAATATATACTTCATAATCATGTGTGTGGTTAGCTGGCGGCTGTCACGAAACATATTTGACTACTGCAAGCCAGTAGTAAATAAGGAAATGATTCATAGAGCAATCGCTTGTAATGTTGTAAGCCAATGAATAATCAACTGTAACCAGAGCGTGTACAGGACTGAGCAATCTAGGCTACTGCCAGATGAATCCGCGAAATTGACGTACCTGTAATGATTGGGTGATATGTGTCTGGCACAACGTAGATGTCTGCAGACCAATAGTAGGCATAAAATATTACAATAACGGGATTTCTTAATGACTCAGTCAAATATGGTAAAAGCTCCGCGTACAAGCGAAAGCCAGTAATAAATCTTTCATAAGTTAAAGGTGCGTTGAAATTCAGCAGTCAAGTTTTCCCGCGATAAACCATAATCTCTAGTGATAACACGTATCGGTGATTTGCGGCTAGAATCCCAAAATGTTCAAATTTAAAAAAAATCCAATCACTGATCGTGAAGCAAAGCTATAGATGTGCACACAGGACAATGAAACAAATCGGTGCGAAATTGTTTGCACAACAATTATGGCTCTGCTCATAGTTGGCTAATACAATTGACATTTTTTAAAACGAGATTATACAGATACTGATATCCGGTAGATGTAAGAAAAATTTGCGGGTGTACACACCTGCAAGCTACCCTCCAAGGATATCTGTGTAGGTAACAGATGTTCAATTGGTGTTTGCTGATACAGTGGTACCACATGAGTAGGGACAGAATTTTTTCTCGAAAATAGTTTTTTTTTTTTGCCCCAGCTTGTTACAGTACCTTGCTTACATATCTGCAGTTCTACTTCATGGTTACTGGCAGTGCGTATTTCTACGGAGACATCTCTGTGCCAATCAGAACAAGGTTGTTGCGACCAGTGGCGGCTCGTGGGTTGTTGCCAGGTGGGACTGCAGATAGTCGGAACTGTACGCTCTTGATGAACGCGCCGTAGACCAACGACCATGAAAGATTTGCCGGCTACTAGATGTGTTGTGACCACTCAGTAGTAAGGGGCACCTGCACATCAGCGTGTCAGTGGCTGTAGAGTGCACAACCCTATACAGTTCTTGGCAACTGCAGCCCTACCTGGCAACAACCCACGAGCCGCCACTGACTGCGACTGCTAGTATAACTCTAAGACGCTGAGAGTTTAAAATATCCACTCACTGTTAATGAAGCAGAGCTCCATATTATTGAAAGCAATTGAAACAAATTGGTTAAAAATTCTGTTTGCGAAAATATCTGGTTGCTGTACATGATTGGGTCTGAATTTAGTTGCCACTTTATTATAGGCTCAACGTCCTCCAGGAGGTGTCAATCATATCAAAGGTCAGTTAAGAAGTTAACAAGAACTCTCACTTTCTTGAATTATAGCTTGTGAAAAAAAAAACGACAGATTTTTCATGTCCTTAGATAACACTTAACGCCGATTAGGATGACGTGATGTATGGGGCAACACTGGAATACAAAAGTGGAGGAAAAGAAAGTACCTTGATTAACCCACCGTAGACCAACCATAACGTCTACCACGTTTTTAATGTGTAAAAATAAACGTAAAATTGTGTAATATCAACCAACAAGATATTGTTTCCCTAAGTAACACTCCCACAAAGAAAATTGTTTATTAAAGAGAACAGTTATGTAAATAATAAATTATGTTACCAATAAAACCGATTAGCAGACTTTGCTGTGAAGTTAGCTGCAATCTTAATGTAGAGAAAATTAATTTTAATGCATCAAATAAATTAAATTGTTTTCAAAGAACATTTTTATATGAAAAACAATTTGTTAACATCAAACTTATATAGTCACGATTTTCGTAGATGTAAAGCTGGATATTAAGAAGAGTTCTCAAGGGGACTACAGACTCCAGTTGAATGTCGTGCACATAGAGACGATGAGGCAAGTTGTAAGCAAGCAAGAATTGACCTTAGAGCCCGCGGCCTATCGCGGTCGTTGTAGTCCAGTATCACGTAAAATACACATGCAATAGTAAGTTTGTTATTATTGCATGTTTCGAAAGGCAAAGTAATGAACTATAGACGTCTGAATGTATTTTGGCCCTTGGTCTTTAGGAGACTGAGTACCATTGCCCTAAAAATACCAGTTTCAGCCATTTTCACAATATTTTTCCTATAAATAAATATCGTATGAGGAAGATACCAGCGGCCAGGGTATCGTACCACGAGTGAAGAATTTATGAGTGGGAGAACGTAGGCAGTTTGCGTACCCAAAAAGTTGACATGAAATGAGGTCCTACGTTGCAGAAGCGCTGGAATGAGAGAGGCGGGGGAATAGAGACATCCCCGACAAAACCCGCTGGCACGTTTCTCACATGCGAAAATCCTGGTATCGAACTCGGATCGCCTAGGTTGGAGGCGATTGGTCTGACCACTCGGCCACCGCGGTCACTTTTTCTCTCAAATAACATACGATAGGAATAAAGTGAAAAGCTGCGTCTACAGATAACACTGTTATTCGAACGATTCTTGCAACGGGTTCGTATTATTAACATTTTTTTTGGACATCCTGCATTGAGGACGAATGTTGCCGTATTGCAGAAAATCCCACAATAAAACAAAAAGAAAAGGAAGTAAAGGCAGTAAGCTGTAGTCAACAGACATAAAACATACAGATGATTCCTGAAAGGCATTTAGTCATATCCCAGAAGACAACACAATGATGAAAACAGATTCAAAACAACACAAAATTAATTCCTAAGTGAAATATAGTCGACTGTAGAAAGATGTCACAAAAAAAATAAGAGACAGACGAAAGAGTAATAAAAAACAACAAAATGGGGTGTGTGAAGAAGGCACCAAATGGATCAACGACAACACAAATAACGAGAGACACGAATGGATGTGAAAACAGACAAAAACAGACGAAATAGTCTCAAGACGACAACAAATGTTGCCAAGTTTTTTTACTTTTCCTGGAAACAAACTTTGTTCCCAGATAAGTTATTTAAGGTTATATAAGTATATGCACAAACATCGATTTTACAGAAAACATCATTACAGAGACGCCTCTTAGCTGCAAACTAAACATTTTTTTCTCCTTTGCTGTAAAGAGAAGGCTGTACTGTTGGGTGACTGTGTACGTAGGGGTGACTGTATTCTGCTGTGTGCCACGACGCAGATCAAGGGGCGTGTCTCATGTGTAGCACGGGCGAAATAACGGTCGAGACAACGAGCGGAATGCGGTCTCAAAGGCACGTAACAGTTTCTCACACCTGCATGAGTTAAGAGTTTGTTTATACGCGATCTTCACAGCACGGCATGTTTCATGTACCATACTGTTCCCGGAGTTTGCAGCTTTAATATAAAATAAAATTGGATTTAAATGATAGAGAAATTGTTTCTTATTTAATTTGGTCAATAACTCTTCCATATAAAAATATTCTGCGGGAACATTCTTATAAATTCTGCAACAGTGTATAACTTGTACAATTGTACGTTAGAGTCTTAAGATCGTAAATTTTAAAGTAGAACTTTTATATTTTCCAAAACGATTATCATTGAATAACACGTTTCGAAAATCCTGTACATATTTCAATATTTTCTAAGAAAAGAAGCGTATTCGCCTCGCCGCTACGCACAAAACACTAAACTATTACAGGCTTTCCGCCAAAACCAACTTTTCACTGGGGAAAGTGAGAAATTTGTACCGAAGTGCTGAGATTTGCATTCATCAGGTTAGAACATTTTGAGGCGTGGAAATGTAAAAAATTCCGTTAATTTTTGCAGACTATTTTCTTCCCCAGAAATAATTTTTGTAATTGTTGTTCTATTTTTTGTTTGTATTCGTGTCGTCTTTTGGAATACGACTATGTTCCTTTCCAGAATCGCCTGTATGTTACATGTTTGTTGACGACAGCTAACACTTTATTTGTTTTTATTTTCACTGTCGGGTTTTTCTGCAACATGTCAACATTCGCTCTCATTGGCGTATGCGCCAAAAAAAAACGGTTTAGTAAGTTTATTTGTAATGGTATTTTTTGAATAATTTTTTCAAGAGAGAATACTGTATGTTTCGTTGATTAATTTAGCATCATTTTTAATTTCTCACTTTCACAGCAGGTTTTCAAGCGTGATAAATAAAATGTCGTATATATGCATGAAATAATATAAGTTTTGTAGACTTTAGCAGTGACCACGTTATCCATCATTGGGAAATTGTTAGCACACACAGTAGCTCCATAACAGCATGTTAAAGTCCAAATTTGCGTGTTGCGACAGCATACGTCTAACGAAAACAATCATACTTGAATAAGTTGTAATGAAATAAGATGTCGCGGGACACGAGCTAAAATTAAATAAAAAACTACTAACGTTTATGTTTTTAAAAATAAATTTGTTTTTATTACTTCTGACGTGTACCTGTTTCATAGTATTTCAGAGTAAATTTATTCATTTCAGTAAGTCTGTTTGTTTTCGCTGGGCGTATATTCCCATAACATGCAAAGTTTGACTTTATCATGCAATTATTGGACTACGATGCATGCGAAAAATGTTCTACACGATAATAATGTAGTTATTATATAGTGGCGTTTGCAAAACTGCTAACACTAGGGTCTACTTCGTACAAACACGAAACAATGAACGGTTCTCACTTGACCGGCCTAAACGAGTGTCGGAAAGATGACGAGACGAACTGAAAGAAAAAAAACATTGTTTTATTGTTAAATAAGAGGTTCGCTTTACCATGAAAAATCCTGTGTAAATACGAGCTGAGAAATGTGAAACTTGTTAGCAACCGTTTCCCACACGGGGAGCATATAAAATGATGTTCGAAGTAGACATGAATTGCCCCTATACAAAGATTCTTTCGTCGCCGGTCACGTCCATTACCATCTTCAGATAATTGTTAATATTGCATGAAAATTTGTAATATTGTGTAAAACTAACTACTTAGTTGTTTGTTACAAGTGTTAGTAGAGATTAATAATTTCTAGGCGATATTATTTCATTGCAATAAGGCGTTGTCTACTGGCCGTGTGTTTGTATGAGTGAGGCACGGCACCAAGGGCGTTGTTGACCGGCTCATCTAGCGCGGTATCGCCTCTACCACAAGACATTGAAACGGCGTGCAGTGGTATCGTACATCACTCGCCTGACTGGCACTTTCAGTGGTGACCCCATTTTTTTATTTGTGAAAAGTTTTAAACTAAGTTTACTGCATGCTTCTAGAGTAGTTTCACACGAATCCTGTGAGTAGTTTCCAGATATAACAGATTAAAAACAATTTTTTTTAGCCATTTTGAGGGGTCCCGAAATGATTTTTCTAATCGGCGTAAAGCTTTGAAACCACACTTCCGTCATCCATTGAAGTGTACTTTATTTTCGTACGCGACACAACGGGCGTACGTGGAATAGCTATTTTAAAAACAAAACGTATTTACGAATACGCTGCAACGAATTTTAAACGCGTAGTACGCGAGCTAGATGCTAACTTTTATTTACCTATTTTCTGCAGTAACTTCTGTTCGAAAATATTTTTGGTAAATGTTGGCGATTTTGAGACATAGAAGATATTTATTATCAGTTTTGGAGATCATTACAGTGCTACAAGCAGAGACATGATTTTATGACGAAAAGAATATTGCAGCACTTGGTCTCAATGTGTTGTGTGCAGGTCTGCTAAATCGTCTGTGATTGGATGATATTTACTTCCACTTACCTTGGCAAATTACACACGTACGGAGTCATAATAATCTTATTCTGATTGGTGCAGTCAAATGAGAAACGTTCTGAACAAAGGCACGTTGCCAGTAACTACGTAGCAGAACTACCGATGTGCACGGGAGTCACTGAAACGAAGTGGGGCAAAAATATCTTCGTGACAAATCCTGGCACTAGCTATAAGTTTATCTGATATTGGATTTTTAATCATTCTTGAAAGTTCTCGTTCAATGATTCTGAATGATAAATTAATGAAAAATTCCATTATTATTTATGTCAAACAGTTTATAAAGAATATATCCTTTGTATTTCCTATGTCTTGTTAAGGGGCATTGATCCCTACCACCTTGGATTTATCTGTTTCTTCTCGGTAACTTCTGTTCCAGTCGATGTATCAAAATTTTTGTCACGACAAGGCACAGATACAAACTTAATCGATTTTCTGTAATTGCTGGAACCATAATATATTCATTATTTTGCAACGGGAAACAGCTGAAAAGGAAAAATTGCTTTATTTACGGGGGCGACTGCAGAGGCCGCAACATTAACAGAAACAATGCCATATGGATTCCAAAAAGTGAATGAAACAATAAACTATGTCTTGTCAGCGTGAGAAAAGTAAAACAATGTGTAAATTCCCTGATTTACAAGAAAAACCGTAAAACCTATCTGACAGGGATCAATCCACCTTAAAGAGAAAATTTTGCTAATACAATTAGAAGAAATGTTATGGCTCTAAAACAAATTATCTAACACTCCCCTTTAAACTTCGGCAATGTCTCTGTATAGTATTTGTCATGTTCGAGTTACAAGGGCTTATTCTCCGCTGTGAGGTGCCGGCGACGTGCACAGCTGCCTTGCCTTGAGACGAGGAGGATACGCCAGTGTGCAGGTGCGTATGTCAGGAAGAGTAGGGAGAAGGATATTACGTGCAGCGCGTGGCTGATAGGCTGGGAAGCGAGCACGTATGGCAGAGACGTGATCCTGGCGTGCTGGCTGAGATACAGGTGCGCATGTGCACGCTATGCCCCCCCCCCCTTTTCCCCGCATCGCTTCCAGAAACTTTTCCGAGCGAGCGCTGCTGACCGACCTTCACCAACGAAGGCAAGGCCGTGCCACGAACACTTTCGATTCATGCCGAACATCTGAGGTGGACCCGCCGTAGTAAGATGGCGGCGAGAGGTTTCACTACGGCGCCAACTGAACCAGTAAGGACGCAGTATTTTGAGTGATGTGAGGACAGGGGTGACAATACAGGTATGCAGCAGCGCTGGAATAAAGCAGTGGGTAAAACGGGATATCCCCGAGAAAATCCGCCGACCAGCGGCATCTTTAGGCACGATTCCCACATGCGAAAATCTGGAGACCGACCCCACCGGGAATCGAATCAGAATCGGCATGGCGGGAGTCGAGTGCTCTAGCTACTGCGCTAACCGCAGCCCTGCGGTATCTTAAGGCAGTTTTAATTACTAGATGGAGTAAGGCAGGTCTGATCAATCACGTGATCAGATTAATTCAATCACCAGAGACTAGCAGCAAGGTTGTTGTGAGAAACACCTACAAGTGATTCAGAGTTGTAAGATGTCAGGAAGTTTATTTTACAAAATCCGACGTCCGCAGTACATGTTCTACGCCGTTATTTTATCCATATTACATAATATCTAGGACCAGGTAGTTTTCGCGAAAAGATTTTTGTACCACTTTGTTTCAGTACCTTTCGTGCGCATCTGCATCTCTGCATTGTGGTCAGTGATTGGATGCCGTAACACCCAGAGTGGGGAGGTCAAAACCGCAAATCACAGACGTCATGTGTTGCAGTTATCCGTGTACTGATTGGCACAGTCTAATGAATAACGACTCTGTACAAAAAACACTCTGCCAATAATCATGAAGTTGAGCTGCAGGTGTGCACGTAAGACACTGAAACAAAGTGGGGCAAAAATCTTTTCGCGAAAACTACCGGGCCCTAATAATAATATTCGTTTAGTGCGTCTTTATTCAAGATATGGAACACTACATTCAGTTCCACTTCTTTGCAACTTTTGTTATGTCTGCTGTTTACGTTTGTTTTCCGCTCGAATTGGCCAGTTCGGTATTCTAACAGCAGCTTATGCTCGAGAACATATTATTAGAGGTAGGTCAATTTCGCGGATTCATCTGGCAGTAACCAAGATTTCTCAGTCCTGTACACGCTCTGGATACAGTCGATTATTCATTGGCTGACACTCTTACAAGCGAGTAGCACGCGATAGCTCTAGTAATTATTTCCTTATTTACTACTGGCTTGCAGTAGTCAAATGCTTCTCGTGACAGCCGCCAGCTTATCCCACACGTGATCTTGAAGTATACTTTTTGGCGTTCAACCTGACCTGGAATGTATCTGCGAAATTGACGTGCCTCTACATATTATATAAAATAGATAACGGAAAAATTCGAGGGGTTCACTGACCTGAAGGCTAGCCTCCAAGAATATCGCAATAAGAAGACAGCATCTTCTCATTGGCTGCTCGCTGACACATTGATACGACACGACTTGGCCTGAATTTACTTGCATCTTTGTTATTGGATCGCCGCCCTCCAAGATGTGTTGAAAATCAAAGACTATCCTGAAAGTAGCACGAACTTACTGTTACAGCCCAGGGAGCTTATTCTGTAACTGTTGTGTGTTCACATACGTTCCTTAAGGGCGCAGTTCACTTCAGTTTTCAATGTCTTTTTTTATTTTTATATTAGTTCCAGATATTTTTTTCTTATTTTATTCATAAATTGTGATTAAATCTTCCTTTTAGGACATTTTTATATCGCTCATAGATTTTGCGTAATGAGTCGTAAACGTAAAATTTTGGACTTTACGGTTTTAAGTACGCGACTAAAACCAACTGACATTCCAAACTGAAAAAATTCACAATATATAGCAATGTTGTAGGCTATGATTTGACGTACATAAATACAAAAAATATACACTCTTTGTATTTGAAAAAAAATGTTGATAATTTTTTAATTTTCATTTCAAAATGCAGCATTTTTTATTTAATACAAAAATATTATATTTTTTGTTTTTATATATGTCAAATCATAGCCTACGACATTGTTATACACTGTGAATTTTGTCGGTTTGGTATGTCAGTTGGTTTTAGTGGCTTACTTAAAACCGTAGAGTGCTAATTTTGACGTTTACGACACATTATGCAAAAACTATGAGATGTACAAAACTGCCCTAAGAGGAAGATTTAATCACAATGTATGTGTAAAATAAGAAAAAAAAAATCTGGTGCCAACATAAAAATAAATAAAGACGTTGAAAACTGAGGTGAACCGCTCCCTTAAGTAGACAGTCACCACGTGACTATCGTTACGAGACTAAGTCGTATTCTGTAACTCTTCATGGCGCCGTGGCTGACGTTCAAACGATTCGTGAGCGACTTTATGTAACAGCAGCTAGGGAGGTGGTGTTAGCGGGATTGTGTGCGTGAAATTGTAAATATGGCGGCGGCACTGCGAAGGTTACATTTCTTAGATGACCTCGAAAATAAGGAAAAGCGTCGGCAAATGCGATTGATGAGGAGGCAAATACGCGATACCCTAAATCCGTTCACAGAAATGGACGAAGATCAATTTAGGCGATTGTTCATACACGAAAAATAAAAACGTTTCGGTATCAAAAATTACCTCTGAAAAATTCCTTAGTTTGCCTCATCGTGAAATTCAACATTATTTCGTACTGTCGAACAGTCGTTCTCTTAGAACGAAACTTCGTAGCTTCTGCCTCCGTTTCACAAAGTTGATCCATTACCCAACCTTCAACCTAAAAAGACTTTCACGTTGCCACACAGCAAGATGTAAATCATGTGGCCGCGTGTTACTACTAATGGCCAGAAATATGACATTTACGGTGCGATTTTAATGGTATCAGAAAGGTACCTACAATGTTGCTAAACCTATATCAAAGCTGTTAAAGAACGTTCCAAAAATGGTTAACAGAATACCATTGAAAGACATTCACGCGTGACTATATGTATCGCTGTCGCTATCAAAAGTCAGTGACGAATGACTGACGTTACCGAGGAGAAGTTACAGAATAAGGCCCCAGAAGAAAAATGTGAATTGTTCCGGCCTCTGACTATAAGATAGAGTAGGCCTACCATGTACGAACTTGCACATACCGTACTAATTCTGATGTCGTTTTGATTTTGGTCAGTTTTTTTTGCCCGGCAGTGCTTTGTAGGAAGAATTTTGCGTAATCCGGCTTCTGGTAATATGAACAAGCCTTGGTACTAATTAGTTCGGAATTAGCGGAACATTTTCAGAGAATTATTTTGTAAAAAGGGCGGTCTGTTGAGTGAAATGGATTAATTATTCTGTTGTGAGATCCTCAACGTATTCTTTGTAACGTTGTTTTTGGTTAGAAGTTTACTGTCGTAAGCTCAACCACGCCCAATCGGGAAGAAGGACTCAATAAATGAAATGAAAGAATAAAATTTTAGCTTCTAATTTATTACTTACTACATCAGAATACTCTACAATGATAGGTCTACACTTAACAACATACAATTTACAACTTTACGGATCGATATTTACAATGGTTATTTCCAGTCAATATTTCCAACTCCTAAAACTCCTACTTTAAGAGCGCTGCCTACCTTGAAGCCATGGCGGGAGCAATTATAGGTAGAGACACTGGTAAATCGCGGGAAAAGTAGATTATTTGCTAGGCTCCAACATACTATATATAACACTGAAGGTTTTGCACTTATATTGGCTATCGTCTATATGAAGTACCGTGTCCCTCTTCAACAGACCCAATTATAACTGTACAGTTGTAACACAGAACATATGCGGTTTGCCAGAAAACTGTTCACATATGTCACGATTGAGATACTACAGTTTATTGGAGACTATGTGAAATATTTTTGCGATTTTCCAGTGTCTCTAATTATAGTGTTTTACAGGTTAAATGATTTTCCACCTGGCTCAGTAACGGCTGAACTTACAAATACACCACCACTGGAATTTTTGTACGTCTCGGTGCCGCGTACATTGCTATGGATCGTGTTGGCAGATTTTTTCAGTACCCTGAAAATTGTGGCCAAAAAAGCATTTCTACACACAAAAACACGTGAAAATGGCTATTCACAACTTCTTGTCAGAAATTTTATTTACGTAGCAATATTCTCCTTTTCTCGACGCAGAAAATGGTTTTCGTCCGGAAGCAATATCACAAAAGGTGACCGAGTGCCATTGAAAATAATTTAACATGTAAAACCCTGTTCTTTCTCCGCCAGGGCTCCGAGGTATGCAGCGCCCTTATGTAAACATTTAATTATCGTCTGTCTGTCACACAAAACAGTTGGCAGATTACATGAATCACTGTTCATTTAACATACAGAAATCTCTCACTATTTAAAGTGGCAGTCTAACCTGCTCGTCCGTCCAACAAATGCAAAGATACCGTCCAAACACTCTCTTTTGTACTGAAATGTCTGTTTTACGTACGATTGAACACTCTATTGACGAAATTTTAACTGTTAGCCAAAATATTTCTCCGCTGCAAGCTACGACATTGTATGATAATTGGATACGTTGCCCGTGCGACATCTCGCATACTAGTCTGCAGTTTGAAAATAACGCTTAAGGGTACAGTCTACAGCAATATTCGTCGTCATCATTTTATCTTTATATAGGCCAGGAATCAAAGGTTTTAACCTCCAAAAAATTTGTCCAAAGCTGAATTTTGGCTCACTTACACAGTCGAGCATGCTTAATAACATATCAAAACTTTACCGCTCAAAACCGTGTGCGTCACATCGAAATCGTGCAACAAAGTCATAAGTGACGCGTTAGTGCAGCGTTATACTAAACTGCCGCCATGAGGCGTA
>PNEQ01116726.1:0-66215 GCA_003012365.1 Medauroidea extradentata | reverse complement strand
ATTTAGCTACTGGCTTACCTATCAGAAAACAAACCAATATGCTTCCGATTCTCACAGACGATGTATTTCATTTATTTCATTTAAGAAAATGTTTACAGTAAAAACTTGTTTTATATTAAAATATTTTGAAGTGTTGACGGAAGCTTACAGGTTATAAAAATGAAACTAGAAGCAACTAAAGAAAAGAAAGAAAGGGCCGCAACTCGGTACATCAGAGTGGCAACCCGTCCTCTCCTGGGTCTCGAGCTAGGCAGGATGACGTTCGAAGGCTCCACAAACTAGTTCACTAGTTTTCAATTAGTACATTTAGTTTCTCACAGTCATTCAACGTAGGTCCCGGCCAGCTGCCAAAGAGCGGGTTTCATTGTGGAGTAATTTATGCACTGCTTATAGGTTGAATGTGTAAGCTTTTAATGTACAGTTTAATTTTAACTATAAGAGCCTCGTCGACGAATTCCCTGCGTAGTTCGTATCAGGATAAAATCAGCCTTACCGAAGTTTTCTGCAGCTCTACAAACGATCAGAAATTAATAGATTCTGATTGGGAGGAACACTGGCCGCATCGCTAGTCTCGTCCTTCTTTTCTTCTCTGGGAATATGGATGAAGACAGGATTATCGGTCCTTGAACCAAAAGTTGGCAGCAGGCATGTCCTTCTCCTCTCGATGTTGAAAGAAACGTTCTCCCTTGTTGCGAAAATGTCAGTCCATCTGTTCCAAAAAAGCTACTAACTGTTGTTGTTCTACGAACAAAAACCTCCGCTCTGGCAACAAACTTCTCCTAGTCAACCACTACCTATCGATTCCCAGGATCGGATCATATTGCTGTCCTCAGTAAAAATCACTTATACCTAAAATAATATGTAAGTTCCATCGAACAGTGAGAAAAACACAAAGAAGTTACATATAGAAATAAACATTTGGTAAGTGAACTTTAACT
Organism: Medauroidea extradentata; assembly: GCA_003012365.1. Classification (NCBI taxonomy): domain Eukaryota; kingdom Metazoa; phylum Arthropoda; class Insecta; order Phasmatodea; family Phasmatidae; genus Medauroidea; species Medauroidea extradentata. The sequence continues at coordinate 65,277 of PNEQ01116726.1, read as the reverse complement.
AGCGCGAGATATCTGTGGCCATGGGTAAATGAAATATTTACAATATTTTATATGAATCTTTGACCATAGACATTTAAATATTTTATCTGTAACATGTGCATTTTGTTATGTCACAGAGTGTATAAAAATTCCAAGAGTAGTAATCAAATAAAATTTGCAGGAGCGATATTCGCCAAACTGGCACACATTTGTTATTAGATAAGGTTTTAAAAGTCTTCGTAATAACTTTAACATTAAACGTTTACATCATTACAACTGTGTACCAGAATTTCACACTGTACAAAAATGCTAGAATAAACCTCCAAAAATATTCACAGCAATAATGGATTTTTAAGTGAAGGATTTTTAAGTGAATGTTCTCTGACACGTTTATTTTTAATATGTCGAGACTTAACAACGTGAAAATATTTAAAATGTTTAAAATTATACGTTTAAAAGGCGTAGTAATAAAAAATTATATAATTTACTCCATACTGAATTACATCCTTCGACATTTTTACTTGATAAACTCATCCAGAGTTCTCATCCGACAAAAATACTATAGGCCTATTTGTTCATCTTTTTTTTGTAAACACACACTCAGACACCTTATAACACATATTTTATTTTGTGTTCGCACGTGAAGTCTTTGTGTTTTTCGTCCACTGACTGTTATCTACGCTTCTCACGAACACGACAGATCTGAGTAGATCCAGCCAATAGTTTTATTTGGATATTTATAATTCTTGCTGTCCGAGAGACTTTTATTTCACGAGATTCTTGCCCGATATTAGAGTAATGTCCACTCTACCGAGTAGATCGATGAAGGTTGTCGAAAGCGCCTCTCTTGAGTAGTTGTAATTATTAAGGTTGTGTGATTGCACAGTTTGTATCTCACTTCTTGCACGCTACTGGCATAAAACGGATAATTCCCTACTATTATTATGGCTTCACAGATAAATAAGGGTTGTGTACGTTCTCCGATTATCTATGCTTCCGTAAGAAACATTCGCTTTTCGCCACTGCATTTAACTAGTCATACATTTTTGACGGAATTCCTATGTAACACTAAATAATTTGTACGTGTACAATTAAAGATTTTTTATGTGTGTGGCAGTCATCTTACGTTATCAGAATAGTATATATTCTCACTCGATGGTCCCACTTAAATGTGTGCCCCTGGAGTCTCCGCTGTCCCGCAACAGTGGTCAGGTAAGCGGGATTGCCTGACCTTAGATCGTCAGGCGTTTCGCAGGTTTGCTTTGTGTGCAGCCATCACATCGTTACAGAACATGATTCTGTCTTCTGCGCCGACACTGACGCCTATATTTTGTCTGCAGCGAGTGCAGTGTTTTGTGAAATAATTAACGCAGGCGCCCACACAGTAGCTCCACAACTGCGGATACAGGAACATTGCGAGTTTCTTACTGTTTTCATCGACCTTATTATATAGCCACTCCCACTTTGGTGGAAGTGTATATCCATATCTTGATGCCCCGTTCAAACTCAAATACGTTCTTGTTTACATTTACCATTTAGTACATAGCTTGGCCTAGATAGGATACCCGTCGTTTGGCCTAAAAATGTTTTGCCTAATCGTAGGCATAACGACTTTAGGCAGTATGGCTTTAGGCAAAATAACTTTTAGGAAAAAGTATTTAGGTTAAACGACTTTAAGCGAAATTTCTTTAGGCAAAACGATTTTAGGCTAAATAACTTTAAGGGAATTGACTTTTGGGCTAGCTAAGCGAGTTCTTTTTGTGTCTTGATCGGTGTGTCGTCCAGTCTGATGTCTGTGATGTCGTCGTTGTTATCCTGTCTTATGTACATTATTGAATTCATCCCAGTATTGTCTGTGCTGTCTTAATTGTGACGTCCTGTGTTGTACAGATAATTTTGTATTTCGACATTTATATTTGGTTGTTTATTTTTTCCTTTTATAAGTTCTTGACTAATTCCCCATGATATATTTCATCTTCTGTTATTTTGCTTTATGGATGTGTTGACTACAGCCAACTAGGTTTGTATTCTCTCTTTCTTTTCGTTTTTTGTTGTTGGTTTTCTTAGTCTCATTCTTAGATTTCTGGTACCACATATGTCCACAATATAACAGTTTGTCATAATGGAACACGATAAACTGTTTGATGGAAGAAAGACCCTAGCTTACTCAAATCTTTATTCCAGCAAACTCCTCTTTCTTTTCAACTGGTTGAAGAGTTCACGGTACGAAACATGTTAATTAATTAAAACGTGCTTTATTCCAAATACTATATCCCAGTTAATTAATACTTTAAAAATAAAAGCTAGTTTGTTTGATTCTAATACTAGGATTTACATTTGAGTAAATATGAAATAACGTATACAATACAAACCCATGTCATATAATATATTTTTTAATGTTAGACAATACAAGTAACTCTGCATAAAACAAAGATTTGATTATAATGACCTTAAATATATAATTTAAAAAATTAGTAGGTAGGCTTTTATTACCCGAAGCATGACATGTAATTTTTATACATTAATATTGTTAATTCTTCTGAAATGGTTTTCCGACATCAGTACATGATACTAAAATCTATTTTTGTCCGTTTAGCTGCCAACTATGAAATTTGGTTACGATCTGTCGCGTAGTTTTCAAAATATGACTGAAAGAAAAATGTTTTATGTTGTAATATCTAAATAAGTGGCTGATCTTATGCAGTATGTTTCTTATTCCTAGCATTGCCAACCCGTATTTTCGCATGAGTGAACCGTGCCAGGCGGTGTCGTTGTGTAGTTGGTTTTCTCTGGGATCTTCTATCCATCCGGCTCCTATATTCCTCAGCGGTTCGATACTAATTTAATGTAAACTCTCCTTCCCTCTTGCATTAACCTATAAAAAACTCAATGTTATTTACATTACCATAACATTTTCACATACTAAATGAAACAATATACTATCCCGCATTCAGTGTTTAGGTATCAAAGTACATAATTACGTTTTAATTGGTCACATATGTTTTTATTTAAGTATCAGAGCTAAAAATGTTCAAATCCTTGCCATTATTAACATTCAGGTAACAATTTAAAAATATAAGCTATACAGACAAGCATTCAATTTATATATTACCAGAAGCACATTCTCATAAATCTATACTTTCAACCAGGAATGAAGGTTTGAGTTCCTTGTTATCACAGTATCATGAAAATTTGAATTTAAATGTTTGAATGTTTAAAACCTACAAAGTTCTTAGATAAAAAAAAATGAAAATATTGCAAGAATAATTTTAGCCCTAGGAAAACAACATTTTAATTGTGAACTCAGGAAATCGAAACTAATGTCATTTTAATACAGTTTAAATTGTTGTATATTACCTTCAATTATTTTTGGTTTTTGAAACTGTTACTGCAATTGTGCTATTCTTACACTATGGCAAATTTTATCATAGGTTTTGTTTGCGAATATCTATACTTTAGTTACTAATTGTATAGTAATCATTGTGTTATTAAAAACTTAAAAAAACATATAATACTCTTATGCTAACATGGAAATGTCATTGAAACGCAGATGTGAATGATATTTATTTTAAAATATTTTATACTTTGTGACTGTCATGCTTGGGCTGGGACATATTTCAACACAATGGTGCGCTGTGGTGTCTTATAGTGATATATTGTGTAACTTTTCTTCTATTTGTTTAAACTAATTTTTTTGTATTCATACATTTACTGTTTTGCTTTGGCGCTGATCGCCGCTGTACAACTGCCCTTCCCTCGTTTTCGAAAAGTTTGGCAACTCTTTGCAATATCGACAGGTCATGTTCGTTCGACGACTTTACACTGAAAAAATATCTATTAGTCACCACAAAATATTTGTCATAATGAATCTTACCTATTTTTTGTAGTGGCCACAAACATTATTTGCTGTCGCCAATAAAGTTTTGGCGTGACTACAAAAAACATGTAACCACTACAAATTATTTCGTGAGGTCCATATTGACAAAACATTTTGTAGCCGCCACAAAACCTTTGTTTCTGTGTATCCAGCCAAACAGAAGTATTAATAATGTAACAAACGTTAAACTGCTGATCTTCGAATGTTTTCTGGATAACTTATACCACGTGGAGAAAATCTATAAATTTAGACTTAAAAAAATTAAAACGTAATAAAGAGTCGTTCATATACCTTCGATTGCTTAATACAGGATTTATATACCACGTTCATAAATTTTCTGATAAATTATATTATACGTCCGATATTTGCCAAGTGTATAGAAATAAGTAGTTAATATAAAGTTTAAGCAAAAATTTTAAACTTCATGGTGGCGTATGTCCCAAAATAAACAGTACTTGTTTGAATATTCTAAAGGCGAACAGTGTTAATGTGTTCCAGAAGGGAATAGCACAACCATGATATTGCATATTTTAAAATTTTCTGTTTGTGTGATTTCAACTCCGCTAATTTTCACGTAGTTAACGCTCTATTTTCCATAATCTTTGGAGACATGCACACTTACATACATAGTTGCAAATACGCATAACCTTGTAAATCTATCATTAATTTCTTGTTTACGCAGAAGAAAGTATGGCTACCATTATTAAGAAGACCTTTAAAAGTATATTATATAGTTCTTAATATTGCATATCACCTGTGTCATGAATTAAGTATTGGCAAATATGTATTTTTTGCCTAAATACCGGCTGTTGCTTTAACAAAAATAAAATGCAGTCAGAGTATTATATCGTTAAGGAAATGGCTTAATAATTTTTGTTTAAAGTATTGATAACAGTTAAAAAAAGGAACCGACATCGAGGTCACATTACAGGCGTGATGCAATTAAAATTATTTACCAACGAAAATATTAAGGGGTGACGCCAAGATATCATGCATACAGATGTAATAATGAACTCAAAAGGTTATCTTTCCTTCTGAAAGTTGGCTAAAATATCAGCGTGACCGGAAATGTAAATCTATAAGTGATGAAACGCTTTATAGGCGTGTTCCTGTCACTTTTAACCATGGAAGGAAAAACTCAAGTAATGAGACTGGCTTTATTCATTTATAATAATATATATTTTTACTAAAGAAAAGTTTATTTTTATCGTATTCAAATATTTATGAGCTTATGCTTATTGATGCGGTATTATGAAAACTGTAATTATTTTTTTCTTCCAGTTGAAGGGAACTACGCCGTACCTAATGCACTGAGTCATAAGGCACTATCCTTATAACTCCGGATAACTTTAAGGTGACTGTCTACGTAGACGTATTTTGTGCGTCCGAAGTCGGGAAGTGCGAAGTTCTACTTACGACCTTCTACACATCCTAGCTTATGTGTCACTGAAATAGCGTTCTCACCCAGATCTCGCCTCCGTGACACATTCTGTGGCGATGCATTAATTTATTGCATAACATTGAACATACCCGTACATGTGTAATGTACGCACTAATAAGTTTTTTAAAGATTTTTTAAGCAAGGTATCCTTAACTACACATATCTTAAAAGCCAACACTTTCGCAGTGATCGGGTACGAGGAAATAAGCGTTAAAGATTCATGGATACCTGAAATTGGTATTCACTCGTGCGGTGTTATTGAATGGTATTTTTAAGTACAATTCATGATTTTATATCAATTTGATTTTTTAGCAAGTTTTTGCACTGACAAGGATTCTTTTAGAACATAGTCTACCTGTTTTTACCCCTCTTGTATTCGAATTTTGAAAAATCTTAAACTCAGTTAAAATGAACTTAAGTACGTTGAACATATTTCGACAAAATTTATATCAGCCAAAGTTCTGTATGCAGCTCTACGGGAGGATCACGTGGCCAATTACAATATTCTAGTCATGATGCCGGGACGAGATGTCTCATGAAAGCTCCCCAAATGTCAAATTATTCGAACCTACTATTTCTAACGTTGCTTTGGAGAGGTATTTGTGTGTAGAAATTTTATGGATCTATTGTCCTTCAAGTTATCCAAAGATATTTACATATAACAGGTGAAATCACTTAAATGGTATTTGGGGTGTAAATCTTGAAAATATTCAACGGAGAAGCCTCGTAGTAAAAGCATTGTGTCATTTTCTTGTGTCAGGTATTATTTATAATTGAGAATTCCAAGAGGCACAAATGCCTTACAATGAAAGTGTATCTTCTAGAAGACTTTAAGGTATTTCTATCAGGAAGTATTGAGAGGTACAAGCTTAAGGCCCGAAATAAGATGAAATATTCCGCGAAATAAACCAATAAAAATATTAATTGTTTACTAAGTTAAATATCGCAGAACGCGAAGACCGTATGAGGAAAGCGTGAATGCCTGAATAAGTTATGGTTTACTTAGTTTCGTTTTTATTACGTTTTTGGAATAGTTATTAATTGATTTTAATCACTTCAAACTGAATTAGTTTTTCGTCGTTTGAATAACGAAATCGATACATGAATGCCAGGCTTCGAAAGCTGTATCGGCTGCAGATGAAGTTTGAAGTAACTGATCAAGGTACTGTCGTGTAATAAGGACTCTTTCTGGGAGCGAATGACATTTTTATCAGATTAGATATACTAATCTTATTAGGTATTACTAATCTCTCATTGTGTATACTGCATACCATGAAACTTACACTGAGAGAAAAAATTGGTTGATTCAAACAAATATTTGTTTATGTATGTGCAAACAACGATGTAGTGAGGTTTTAAACAAATATTTAGTTGACAACCATTTTCTGTTGGATCAACAAAGCAGTCATGTTATTTCATAATCTCATTTAGTTAAAATAACTGAACCAGATGTTGAAACAATAATTCAATATTGTTGATTTAACAAAATCTGGCGTTCAACGTAATATTTGTTTGAATCAACACTACATCGTTGGTTGCATATATACAAACAAATGTTTGGTTAACTCAACAAATCCTTTTTCTCAGTGTAAATGCATTACGAGTTGATGGCATAAGATGTTATACAGTATTCAGCATGGATGATCGAACGTGTGGTCAAAAATACACGAAACGCAACGTCCAAAATTTTTTTATTTATACGTTTAAGCATTTGTGTCCCTGCACGTTTTCAACTCACTATCCACTCTTTGATATTCACCCGACATCAAGCTGCATACCTAGTTAGGAATTTGAAATATCTTCTGTCAATAGCAGCTTGTCCCGAGGCTGCTTGCTCAAATAATTATTCCAGTACGGTTTATAGTTGTTCAATTTTAATACATTTTTCGAAAAAAATGTTAAAAATTAATAAGTAGGTGAATTCTCTCTGAATTCAAAACCATATAAAATTTTAAAGATGTATTTAGATGGTGTGTTAAACGGAACACTCCATTTTATTGAAAATCACAAAATAAATGTAGAAATTTTACAATATTACAAAAATTTAAGTAGATTTTGGAAACCCCGCTCGTCAAAAGTACAATAACTGAAGTGTTTTGTGAGTTTATAGTAGGGTATGCCAACTGTGGCAAAACTTAAATAATGACTGTTAAAAGTTTTCAATATGATTTTAAAAATTTCAGTTAGGATTATATTTAACATAATGTTACGGCATACTCAGCCAGTGTGTCACATGGATGATTTACAGGTACAATTGAAAATGGAAAGTTACTTCATAATGAAAAATTTTAATTCAGCTCCCTATGTAGCTATTTTAACGACCTGCAACATTTCTATAGAACTACAATAATACCAAGGTTATAACAAAGTACTGATTCGTAACGATTTTTAAATTAAATTACTTAGTTTTTTTATAAAATATTTCAAATAAACGTACCATAGTTTCCATATAATATGCTAGTATAATAACGTATATAAGGTATGTTTTTGGCTTAGATTCACAGAGAAAACCATTCCGAAACTTTTCGGAAGATATAAAAATTCTTCGTTTTAAAGATCACACATAACATGAAAGTGTTTTACTATCAAAATGGCCACGCCAAAGATTGCATCGATTAACTTAATTGTAATAAAGTGTTGATACACGCAGAAGGGGTTTAAAATATCGTGCAAGGTAATGTGCAAGTTTGCAAGAAATATCCACACTTTCCTACAACAAAAAAGTTTAAAATATAATTCTATGAAATATGACATCTGGATATGTTGTTAGCAAATGCATTATTGATTGCAAATATGTCTTGGTTGAAAATTCACTCTTCTAATGAAAAATCGTGATACATAAATTTTTCACTTCTGGATTTTAATCGTAAATCACTTAGTTACATCAATAGTCAATCACTGGTAAATGTTATTACATCAATAAATAATTTTTTTTCATTAAAACTTTTGACTTTATAAATAGCTTAAAACTTGGCATTATACATAAATATGTAATTATACATAAATTTCAATCTAATTTACAATACACAAAACGTGCGATGAAGCACATGCAACTGATTGGTTCACCAGTACGTCACTAGGCATGGCGGGAGCGTGAATAATTTATTTTCTCTGATTCAAAGCACGAGTTTAATAACGTGCCTGGCGCAAACTTTGCGAGGCAATACGCCACCGTGATGTGTAATTACATGGACAGCTGTTGTTGGTTGATTGGTGGGCTGCCCGCCAGCTGTAACGACTAACGCGTGCAGCTGCCCTGTGATTTAACCAGCAACAGATCGCTGAAAAAGTGCCCTATATTCAGGTGTTATAGCGGCTTGCACACAGAACAACAGAATAATACAAGAATGCTGTGCACACCGCGTGTTACACAAAACTAACTGCAAAAATGTTCTCCATTGAGATAAAAGTAACGTCATTCACTATAATAATGTAATTACTTCCAAATAAAACATTTTATTTTACATAGCCATAAAGATTTCTAATTTTACAAAATTTTTACGGGAAAAAGGTTTTCGGGTAAATGGCGTGTAACCTAATATCAAATTAGAAGTAAAACTTAATCGGCTCTCGGAATGGTGTCTTTTTACTCACGACTTATCTCAAATAATTCTGTATTCACGATAATTATTTTTTATTTATAATATTTTAATAAGACATTTGAGCTACTGTGTACGTTCGGCTATTTGTGTTACCAGTATATTTCAGAAGTGGTTATCAAAGAGATATGACTTACAAGAAAAATAAAGCTAATTCTTTCATAAAATAATAATACTGCCATTTCTGTGTTGGTTGCACCGATAGCCATCCGGAACCGGCTGTACATGAAAACATGAGTATTGAAATGCGGGAGTATTGTGCGTGTATACAGACAGTTGGTATTTTACGTCCTTTCCCCGTACGCTATTCTACATCGTCCTCATTTATACTAATCAGTACATATCCAGTAGGTCTCTAACGTGTCGGCTACATCAAACGGGTCGTTTGAGCAACTATGCATACTGTAATATTTATTTTATCTTCAGGGCGTTCAAGTGGGGAAAAATTATAATTTAATATTTGTTGGTTAAGTTTTGTAGACATTACTTTAAATAAAATTTTCCTCTTACGAAAAAAAATTAAGATTAGCCAATTTTCCCACAATGGCATTTCAAAATCGAAATTTGTATTTTTTGCTTCATACAAAACTTGAAAACCAATAAGCACTACGAAATGAAAAAAATACAATCACATCAAAACTTGAATTATATATAAACCCACTATAAAATACTTTTGTATTCAAATGAAAATTGCTAAAAATAATGAAAAATTACCAAATTTTACATTTATTAGTAAGTTTTCACATACCCCAATCAGTAGCTCGGGACATGAACTTTCGGTGTGAATTATTTCATTTTGTTGTGTTTATTGGTTTTCATGATTTTTATGAAGTAAAAGCATGCCAATTTTGACTTTGAAATTACACGATAAGAAAACTGGCTACGCTAAATTTTTGTAAAAGAAAATGTATTTTTGAATTAAGGTCAATAAAACTTACACTATTTCATAAAAATATAAAATTGTAATTCCTCACTTGAACACCCTTAACATCCACGTTTTTTCTTATATTTATTATGGTCATTTCTGAAACACCGCATTTCGGTGGAAGCGTAACAACCGCAGTTTAATACAAGCCGTGTTAATGTGCGTACACTATATCAGACAAACCCACAGCCATTACTATATACACACACACACCTATACTGCCGTCATAATGCAGCTATACTGCCGTCATAATGCAGATGACCTTGACTCCACTTTTAGGCGAAAATGAGTTAAGGTTAAATTCTATCTTATTGTGTACTTCTACATGATATTCAACAGTAAAATTAACGGTAAGTCCTCGGGAAATACCAAAAACCAATTTAAATTTTGCCTTAAGTCCACATAGTTGTGTTCCGTTACTAAAGTTAAAAGTCTTCTCTCCCTGTAATAGTTGAAACTACCTCAACTCCAGTGTAGTTAAGGCTCTTTGATATAGTGAACGGAGTTAATGTTTTTTGTTTTATTATGTCGTTACCCACGTGGACTTGAGGAAGTAATTATTAATAATTACTTACAAACTATTTCATACATTATATTCTTATTTAAGTTAATACACATAACATTATAACTGTAACCATTTATTGTATCATATTTTTGGGAAGTGTTAATGAAAGGAGCTTTAGTGGTACAAACATGATGGAGTTACGATAATTTACGATGTTTTTATTTTGTCCTACTAATAACACAGAAAGCCTTATCTCCATATTTGAACCATGTTTACAGTTATTTACTTGATATTTGAACTGTATTGAAATATACAACATCTTAGTACTCTTAAGGCACCATTCAACATTATTGGAATACAGAATTCATGCTAGTAAGTTATAGTAAAATTCGTATGTTTCCTGACAAATTAGGTTCAGTGGAGTTAAGGTCATTTAAATTTTGAGGGCAATATATATGTGTGTGTTTATGTATGTATATATATATATATATACATACATACACACGCACACACACACACACACACACACACACACATATATATATATATATATATATACATATACACATCATATACAAACACACACGCGCATCTCACATGCACAATTAATGGCCGACGGCCGGTCCGGTCATCCTGCCTCACTTTGATTTTCCAGGAATTCTCGAAATCATTTCAGGCAAATGTTTTGGATAACTCCTTTAATGTTTTTTCCCCATTCAGTAGGCAGTACTGAATCAGTTGAACATAAGTGACACGTATATTTCCACAAATTCAAAGTCGGTGTCCAGTTTCGTGTTTGCTGTCATCATTATTAAAATATTCGAGTTAATGCTATTTTTAGTAGTTTGCAGAACATAAACTTTTAAATATTTGATGTCGTTAATAAAAAATTTATTTCATATATTTAATAAAATTAACGTGTTTGTGTGGAAAACATTTCGTTCTCTTTGACATTTAAAAACCGCTTTTGTGCGATAAGCAGAGAAAAATTCCCTTCGTAACTCTCCGTGTGCATTTACCATCGCCGTTAATATATGTTACATCTTTGTAAGGAGGTAGTGTCCTATATGTATTGGTTTTATGTTTTGTACGTGTTACTAATACTTATGGCATAATTTTGAAATTAAGAGATAGTAGCGATAAAAATAATTACTTAATATAATTTTTTAACGTCAGTAAGCTGACAGTTCTCTGTATTTACTGATGTGAGATTGGAAGAAGTGAATTAGTTTGTATATAATTGTTAATACACAGATAAAAACGGTAAAAAATGAAGAAATCTCTATGTATGAAAGAGAACACTGACTGACTGACATAAGAAACTGCAGCCCAAACGAGTGGACATATAAATGTGAATATTTTATGTGGGTTCCCTTCAGGTTGCAGACGAACAATAAGAAGGGATTTTTCAAAATTCCTACCGTAAGGGGGTGAAAATAGGTGAAATGTGGTTCATAATACTCGTCTACATAGCTCGAACCCAACGGCCTATCGTCGTGACTTTTACGGGTGAATCACAACAAACCATGCTAGCCAAAGTAATGTTTTTTTTTTTTTTAATTTAAGGATTAAGGAGATGAAAAGGACTGAAACATGTTTTTTATTAATTTTAGATATCAATCGAACCCTTCTTGATACAGATTTGTTTCTTACTTCAAAATTTTGCTTACGTAAATATCCGAAAAGTAGTTTTAGAATTTTTTGAAATTCGACCCCCAAGCAGTAAAAAGCGGGAAATGTGTTTTTTTTATCAATTGTCTATATAACTGGAACACAATTAGCTATCGCTATCATTTTTTATTAAATTTGATACTTAATACAAATGACTGTGACAGGAATCCAAGATGTTTCGAAATTCCTGAATTAAGGGGGTGAAATACGTGAAATGTGTTTTCGGTTTTTCCACCATATACATCGAACCAATCGAGAAATCGAAGTACTCTTTGCTTTAGATTGATGATCATGTAAATATCAAAATTACCATTTAAATATATTTTCCGAATTCGGCCCTAAAAACGTAAAATAAAGTTATAATATGATTTCGATTCACAATCGATATATATATATATATATATCGACCCTACTGATATTTATATATCGACGTAATTTTTGTTAAAGATTGATGTTTACTCAAATATCTGAAAAATAATTTCACGAATTTTCGAAAATCACCACCTAAAGAGGTGAAAGTAGTGAAAAGTGATTAAATGTGTTTTCAATTAATAGCCGATATATCTTGAACCCAACGGGCTATTGTCATGTTTTTTCACGTCCAAGAGACACCATTAAAGTAGTCTAAAATGCGATTCAAGGGTGTTTAGAAATTCAGTCTCTTAGGAGGTGAAAACACCTGGAATGTGTTTTAGATAAATCTTCAATATATTTCGGACCCATAGAGATATTCAGTTTATTTTTGCTACTGAATGATGATTACAGAAATGATCGCAAAACGGTTCTAAGATTTTTCTAAATTCGATCTCTCAGTACTGTGCAGGAGGAATCATATGTGTTTTTCAATGAATGATCGATTTTGATTCGACTGAACTGACTACCATCGTGATTTGTATTTCAATTGGGTACTTAGACAAATATCTTAGGTGTGAAATTAAAATATTTAGAAATTCCACATCCAAAAGGGTGAAAAAGAACAAAATTTTATTTCTATCAGCCCATTATATTTATCCAACCAGTAGAGATATTGAGGTGTTGTTCGCGTCAGAGTTATATTTACGTAAGTATTTAAAAATTATATGTTTACTTTTATACGTTATAAGATAACTTGTTGTTAACAATTAAACTAAGATTGTAAACTTTCATGGCAGACGATCCGAATACTAAATACCACCAGCGAGAAATAAATTATACAGGAGTTTCACTCTACAGCACGGTCTAAGAGAAAGAGGTCTAGACAGTGCCTAGGCTCTTCAGCAAGAGAAAGTGACCCCTTCATGTCGCCGAGCGCTAGTAGTCATTTGGTGGAAGATTGTCTTGTTTACATTTCGCGTTTTAACATTTTTGCAATTATTTACATAAAATAATGTTAATAAGGTAAGCTGGTATAGTATATATATGTTCCATGTGTGGAACTGTTCATATAAGTACTCTGAAGAAATATATTGTTTATCATTGTTTTAGTAAACACATTCGAACAAAAACTATATTTCGTGCCCTACAAAATTTTAGAGTCGTTACAATGTGCATCTACATGTAAAATATTGAAAAAAAAAATTTATTGTTGTATAAAAATGTGTTCCAATACATAATTACGTTCCCATTATTTTCTTCGATATAATACTCGCAATTCCGGTAACAATTGAACATTTTAAGCTAAGCCAAATACAAAAACAAGACAAATCTTCCATCAAATTACTACTAGCGCTCGGCGACAAGAAGGGAGTCACATTTTATTCCTCAGTGTCAAGACCTCTACCTTCATAGACCGTGCTCTACAGTAACCAATAGAGACCTCTATGAGCCCAGGACATTAATATTTTATTTTTAATTTTTAATTGGTTTTCATGAAATATTTCGACGTTATGTGACGCAGTTGTTTGTAGCTCCGGTGTACATTCCGGGAGGTTCTGGGCTCGAATTCCGTTAAGAGCTGCGAACAAACGTTCAATTCTGACACACAAAAACTGCAAGGCAGATCGAATTAGTGCAATTTGCATGTAGTCGTTTAAAAGGGGAAAATTAGGTTATGCAGTTCACTCTCCACTTAGATTCCTCGACGGTATCAGCTATTATATATCATCTCACTAATTTCTAGGCCGGGGCCCCAAATACGTTTCCGCAAAACTTTTTCTCACCAAAAATTTCTAATGGCATTAAACTTCATGTGGATAATTGGAAAATATGTAATTGGCCTACCCTTCACCAATTGTTGTATACGGAATAAATCAGACGTTTTTTAATTGATTAACCTCTTGAATTTAAGAGTCTATAACCACCCCACAACGTCAACTTTGCAGTGCTATAAATAAGGCCATGGTGAAGTCGCTGTAAGTGGCAGGGACAAACTTAAGACTGCTTTTCACGTTGACTGCTATAAATATCATGCTGCAGAGTTAGCTAGCTCAACTACCAACTTTGTCATTCTAACACTTGATGACTGAAGTACTAATCTTGTGTACAAATATGTTTTTCAATTAAAGGAAATATTATCATTTATGAATAATACACGCGAGCAAATCCGAGGGGAACTGCTAGTTTGACTATAAAATTACTATTAAAGTCTCTATCAGCTGCATTACTATAATTCTTTAATAATCAACTTATCATTTGTGTTATAGAGAAAGTTAATTGAAAACACATTTATAAGTAAAGTTCCATCGTAAGGCTTTTCGAACAGACTTTTTACTGAGTTTTAAAAGTTTTACTAATTTAGCGACTTAACTTCAAAAGAAATGTGATAAAACCGCAAAACCCATCACGAAATGACTTTCATATATTTTAAGCACAAATTTTTAAGTCGTTAATCATGCAGATTTTGAAATGAAAATTTGTAATAGTGTACTTCTAACATTGGTTTACGTAATTCTTAAAGTCATAGTTAATACATGAAGAAATTTATCTTGAATCAGAAAACGTATTCGCTTTCAGTCAGTGTTTATAAACAAGGTACAACTTATTTTAGTCGTGTTGAAAATTTTGTAAGACAACTACATCCAAACCGTTTAAAAACATAAAAATCCTATGGGTAGGATACCCGAGAGCCTGTTTTTGACACTCCGGTTGCAGACGTTTTACATGCCGGTCGTATGTACCTGGTTACTCCGTAGGATGACGTGTGATGAAGAACTGTAGGAATGAAATGGACAGGAGAAACGGAAGATTCCCGACAAAAACTGCCGAACAGCGACATCGTCTGGCACGGGCGAAAATCAGGTGAAATTTCTCCCTAGGGATTGAGCCCGGACCGCCTTGGAGAGAGGCCAATGGTCTGACCACTGCACGTACCACCTCCTCTGAGAAATTCCTTAAAATAATTTCATGCGACATATTTAACGGGTAATAGTGACTGTTACATTCAATATGAGACACTGAGTACATTGGTAATGTAGCAAAGTATTTAAATGTTTATTGAAATATATGAAAAATACAAATCACTATACTTAAAATATAATTTTTCCCTCAAAAATCATTTTACAATTTTTACACTTTTTACATAAAGTGAAATAGGGTAAATTGAAACACTATAAAATATTTTCCTGTATACGGCAGCCTTAATTTTTCTTCTTCGGAGTGCTATACTCTGCAGGAACATAGACTACCATCTGCGGCAGCTACTATATAAGTAGTCGTGTAATATTGATGACAATCTGAACAGAGGTTATACCGGTATAATAATTGATGTTATGAATGCAATCTGTTCTTCGTCTACCTGCTCTCCTACAATTTTAAAATTTTAATATTTTAATAATTATAACTAATGAAGCTAGAATGGATTTACATTAAATTTTATTTCTAGCTGACCAACACAAGAAATGAAAATTGTCGAGATACTGTCGGGTCACCCCATATGCCCCACTTTGCCCCAATTTTTATGGTACTGTAAGTGTATAGGATATATTCAAAGTACAGGCAAATATAGGCACTATAATCATAGAAAGTAGTTTCGACATTCTGAAAGTAAAATCTAATTAAATACTTTAAAATGTGTAGTATGCATAAAAATTTGCATTTTCATAATTTTTTACAGGTTGTAGCCATATAATATCTTAGTAAAGCCGCTTTACGCCGTAGTACAAAACGTATGAAAGTAATATTTCCAACTACTTTGCAGCGTGTAAAATATCCAGCTTGTGGTAACAAGTGGTTAATTCGGCGGGGAGGACATCTGGACAAGGCCCGTGCGTGGTAGGAGCAGGGCCAGGGGTGGACGGAGGAATGAAGGGGAGTGTGTCGGAGTGCACCAAAATGTTTGCAGAATTAGCTAACAGGTTCGGACAAGTGTGTTCGCCGCAACTGCAGGTGCGAGAGCAGTTTAATTAACATCCGTGTCGGGCGAGCGACAGGCGAATTCCACCCGCTTAATTATGCTCGTACCAGGCGTACTAACATTTAGGATTTAGCATGCAAGTTAAAAGAATCTTGCAACACAAATAAACACGTAGTAGCATCACATCAAACATTTTACCTGGCACAAATTTAATGTCAATAAATTTAATGTTTGGTTGTTGGTTTAGTCTGCGCATAATCAGGTTTAATTGAAGTATTTTTCTTCACAACACTGTTGACATTCTCAGCTACGTAAATCACATTAATTATAACATGTTAAAATACGATATAAATGTACTTTGTCGTACTACACGGTTAGTGGTTACCGGCTGAGTTTAGTTGGAATTACGGTAGCTACAACAAAAATTTTAGTCCGTGAAATTATTTATTTCAGAAATTAAATACATTTTTAAAAACACTGCATTTAATATTGAAATACAGGTGAAAACATAGTTTATATTTAATAATATACGATTTTTCTCATGGTGTAAATTGGTTCTTTAGCAGCAAAAGAATTTTCGGATAATCAAAATAAACATGTAAATTTCAGTATTATGAGATATTTATTACATTGCAGTTAAAGTAAGTTAATACATACCATTTTAAGATTAACTGTAGTAAGATCTAGTTATCAAAGAATTGTTTGCTACAAGTGTAAAGTGGTATTATCTCAATAGTTTCATGTCCAATAGTGTTCGTACATTTTACACAATATATAAAATAAGAATAGTGTTTTGTATACATAACAATGATTTTCGGAACGCTTTAATTATATGGAAATTCTATTCGAAAACCTTACAAAGCATGTGTAACACTGACAAGAGTAACTTAGTTGATTTCTTTTTTAAAAAATTATACAGTACGAACTCTTCCTCTACTGCATGTTTTTCGGGATTTTTTTCTTCGTTATTAAACAATATAAGTTTTCATTAATAAAAAATATATACCATAATTTTCATGTTCTATTTTCGCTGAATATTTTTTTTCATAAAATACCTTAGTAAATGCAGCAACTAAAGCAATTTCAGAGAAAACATTTTAGCGTTGTTTAAAGAACCTACAACTAACATTATCAAAACATTTATGATGAACCGTTTTACGTTTTATCACTGCTGTATTCTTTAATAAAATAATTATTTGCGACAAAGTAACTTGGCAGCAGTAAATGTTTGAACATAATTTTCTTTACCATAACGAATCAATTTCATGTTGCAAAGGAAGGGTCTTACAGAGTCTGTACTACTGCATGTAAAGCAGCGCTATACCCTCAAATATTTGCATCATATATTGTTCAAATTTAATGCAATTTTGTGATCAGCTGCTCGTATGAATGAGCTTTAGGCTAGATTAATGGATTGTCGCTGGAAATATGTATAAATTAGTGTTACGACGATTATGAACAAACCTTACTGTTGAGTAGAAAATTACACGAAAATTATTTCTCGTTTATGCTCAGCTCTCGTACATGTAATCATGGCTTCAATTACCAAACTTAAAACAATTTACAACGAACATACACTGTAAAAAAATTTTTGTACTTTTACAAAGAAAAGCCTTGGAAACCCAGTTGCCAAAGAAATTCCTTTTAAAACTACAACGGTTATCCTTGTAATAAAATACAAAGTATAGCTTTGTAAAATTACAAGGACTAGCCTTGTAGCTGTATTTTCAATAAGGAAAATAATAAATTTAAATGTTAATTGAACTTCATAAATAACACTGAACTTATTTATCAAATAAATTTTGAATAAAGACGTATACAAGAGATTATTTTGAAACAATAAAAACAACTCGGGAGGTGCTAAGTTTCGAACCACTAACTCCATACTTACAAACTACGCACCTTACCCCTATTTATTGTAATTTATTAACGTAGTATAAATGCTTCTACAAAGACTGGTTGAGTACATACATGAAAAGACAACAGGGACAGAGGCTTAAGAGCGCATATCCCATCTGAACTACTTTGTTTCGTTAGTTACAAATGATATTTTCTGTACTACAAGAAATGAAACATAACGAATTCAGGTGATCGTAACATACAAATTTGTGAAATGGTACAAATTTAAAACATGAACTGATAGTGGCCATATCGCCGTCTAAGGGAGCTGTCCTTTATCATTGCCCATCTTGCATTGCGAATCTGCGCTACAAAGTCTCGGAGTAAATACGGCACTGGCGTTGATAATGTGAAGTCTATGAGGTTCATCACCAACCACACTGCTGCTCTTCGTTTGACAGAAGGGAATATAGAAAAATCTAGGTAACATATTCTGTCCGCACACACATCTTGAAGCGGAGCATTTAACAGTCGTGCAATGAGCCTGCGACACCAAGTCCATATCGGGCGAGAATATACACAGTCCGACACCCTGTGCAAGGCTGTGTCACGGGAACCGCATACTTCACATCTGTCGTCCGAGGCCAGTCCAATGCGCTTCCGTCGATATTGCGTGGGAGTAAGGTCGTTTACAAAAACATAAGCTGCCGCACGTAGATGCGTTGGAATGTCCGTATCGGGTATATTTCTCCAAATTTGAGTTCACCTGTGGGCAGAAAGTGTGTTTTGGATACGTGGCACCGTGTTCGTTAACTTGCGGAAGTGGTCGTATAATAAACGGGTTGAGATGGTTGCTTCATCCGGTAGTTCATAAATAGTGTTTGTTAGTGCTCGCAAGGCCGTCCTGTAGTATCGTTGTAGCAATTTGTCATTCTTCCACACCTCACGATGCAATGCAGTAGAACTATCTCCTTTTAATCTGCACTGAATGATTGTTTTTTTGAAATAAGGCTTTAGCTTTCAGTTCGTGTTCAATTAGACCTAGCCCACCCTTTGTCGCTGACATCAATAGTTGGTCCCGGCTGGCCCTGATGAGAAAACCACGCCATATGAACCAGCCGACGTATTGTCGTATCTATGCTGCAATACCAGCCGGCATCGGAAATACTTGTGCGACATACCACAACTGTGATAATAAATATGTATTAACAAGGTATACTCGCTGGATAATGTTAACATTGCGGAGACGAGAATCAATGAGGCTGCCACGAACCTTCTGTACAACCATTTCCCAGTTGTCTAGGTGAGTTTGTTCAATGTTACGTTTGAAGGTTATCCCTAGCATACGAAGCGCGTCGGTTTTCACGAAAGGGCGAAACATTTGGATCGTCTCGGGATCTTGCTTGAGGTCAAGAATTTTGGTTTTAGTAGGGTTCCACTTCGCATTTGATGCTTGACTGTACCCCGTTAGGATATCATGGACGGTCGTAATATCATTGTCACTTCGCACAATGACAGACACATCATCAGCGTACCCAGTAAAAGTTATGTGGTGGTCATTGACATGCAGACCGATAAGAGCAGAGTGAAGTTGCCTTATAAGAGGTTCAATGTAAACCACAAACAGCGACATTGATAAGGGACATCCTTGTCGAACCGAGGATTTAACATTAAATTTCGTTCCGAATCGACCATTCAGAGAAACTTTTGCTGTCGCATTTGCACGGAGAGTACGGAGTACTTCTATGGTGTGAAGAGGGAACCCGACATTAATGAGCAGTCTCTCATAGAATTCCCAGTTCACTCGGTCAAATGCTTTCTCCAAATCAATATTGACAAGTGTTACAGGTCCCGGCGTTGTCTGTGCTAATAACTGTACATCTCTCATTTTCGCAATGCCATGGGTAATGTTGTTCCCCGCTCCTGCACAACATTGTTCAGGGCCAATAATACCATGGTAGCACTTGCCGAATACGATTAGCATACACTTTTACGATCAACTTATAGTCTGTACAAAGTAGCGTGATCGGCCTGTAGTCGTTTGTTCCAGAGGGTTGTTTCGTTTTGGGTATCAAGACAAGAATAACTTCTGTTTGTGTGGTGCATAGGGCACCCCTGCGAAGAACTGTCCGTGCCATATCGCAAAATTCCTGTCCAAGAGTCGGCCAATAATGTTTAGAAAATGTATACGGTATGCCATCCACGCCAGGAGATTTACGTTTTGGAGTGCACTGTACTATACACTCAAAGTCTACATCAGTGAGCTCCTGTGATAATAATTGTTGCGAATATTCACTAAGCTTGAGTCCACAAGACTGAATAAAAGGTGTTCCCGCGTCCCAGTCGACCGCGTGTTCGTCGTATAACTCGCTGTACATTGTGCGAAAGGCGTCCTCTATTGCGGACGGGTCTGTCGTCACTACGCCATCTGCGACGCTAATCGAACTAATGTACCTTTTGGTATACAATTTCTGTTCCTGCATGATATAATGGAGACTAAGTTTTTCTTGTTGAAGATGACTTCGAGTGTTGCAAAAGCCAATGCGACTCTGCGTGTTAGCTTTGTGAATAGCCATTATATTATTCTTCAGCCGATATGCCATCTGTTTTCTGATTATATCAGGTACAGCATTTGAGTTTAAGTCCCGCAGAGCGTGTTCGTAAATATACAGTAACGACTCTTGTTCTCTACGGCAGCGTGCTGTGTGGTATTGAAACAGTTTTCTCACCCCTGGTTTGACACAGCGCTCCCACCACTCAGCTGTGTCCGCATACTGCTGTTTGTATCGCAACAATTGCACCCATTTCCTATGGAAGTCATCGTCTACCTCAGGTTGACCAAGCAGTCTGGTCTGTAGGCGCCAATAACTCCTCCGGCCAGTTTGCCGTGTTAGAATAGCGCATGCTAGTGAACACAACACCATGTCGTGATCAGCAAAAGCGGCAGGGATGACATCATATGTTCTTACTGCATGTATGTGGCCACGCGATATGTAAAACCAGTCAAGTCGCGAGCTTGACGCATGGCTGTGAAACGTAAAATGCGGTACCGACACTTGCAGCGTGTCCACGATATCTTCAACGTCAATAGCTGTAACTAATTCTTGCAATGCTGTGTTTACAGGGTATTGTCCACCCGCGTGATCTACACTATTAAGTATACAATTGAAATCCCCGCCCAATATGACAGGGGCGTCATTGATATTTAAAAGTGGCAAAATATCTTCACGAAAAAATTTTAACCTGGCTGCTCTATGTTGTGTGCCAGACGGGGCGTAAACATTTACGCAGTGCCCTATTATTGTGTTTTCTGTGTTGGCTGGAGCCTGTATTGAGACGAGCGTTCCTGCGATAATCCGACCTGATGGATGTTGACGTATATTTATTAACTGGATGTGGTTTCCCGTCACTATACACGTTCCTCTGTCGTGACTCCTGATGTTTATGTATACATTGTATTTGTCAAAACATGGCAAATGTGGTATTGAGATTTCTTGTATAAATAGAATATCAATGGCGTGTGCGCGTACACGCTGATACAGGGCGTGGTATTTGTATGTTGCTTCTATTGCGCAGATATTAACAGTCGCGACTATTATCCCCTGGGTCGTCATTGCTGTCTGCATCCATCACTGCATCGTATTCGGATGCGGTGCCCTTAATCTGTGCAATAGCTTGTTGTGCTACAAGTAGGGAGTGCTCTCTCTGTGATCGCGGGCTCTCTGGGATAATGACATCACACCGCAAAGGGCTGCAATCATCACGGCGGGGTTTCTTATATTTTCTTTCGTGATCTGATCTATCCCTCCCTATATTATTTTTACTGATGTGCTGTGAAGTACTTGATTGTCCACGTGGACTAAGAGGTACAATATCCTGTTGTATGTCTGTAGTATTATCTGTGCCAGAGGAAGTGTCTTGTATTGGCAGAGACGCGGGCTGAACATCTACTATTGGTTTGTGTAGTGAAGTATGAGCGTTGAGCAGTGACACGTGTTCGTCTGTGTGGGCCATTGTATCTTCGTCAATGCGTGTTTGCACGGGTGACTTGTGTGGCCGGCTAGGCATGGAAGGCTGAACGCTGGTGTCAAGGTTGTTGGTATAGGTCAGTCGGGATAAAGTGAGCACTAAGAATTTTACCTTTGAAAAATATCACTAGCTGTTACTGCATATAATTAAAAAATAGTAGGCCTACATATAGTTCCCTTACTGCTTGTAAGGTTGGCAGCGAAATCACGAAAAATAGTTCCCTGTATTTTCCTATTTAAATACAACAAAACTGAAATAAAATCATACGAAATCGACATAATTGTATTTTATATAATTAATAAACTTGTTTTTATTCCAATTCTATAGGTTCCTACTGACTGCGCAATTTATCTTCCACGCGCAAACATCAAGTGATGTGTCCAGAGAGGTTCGACATTTCCCGTCGTTAGCCGTTACGCGCGGAAAGATACGAATTGGCTGGAAATAGAATTTAAGCAGGGCTTTTTTTACTGCTCACTTTATTCCGAACCGCCTATATCACGCCTGTCGCGTGTAGAGACAGCTAGTGTCTGCGCCCACGTGCGCCGCTTTCCTGTCCGCGCGTGTTGTAGTCAAGTGGGGCAGGCAGCACGGTGGTGTCCCGCCTGGGAGCAGTGGCTGCATGTTTGTGGCTGGCCTTCGTACACTGCAAAGCCTACGTGTCCATTGACTGTTAATTGTGACGTAATGTGATTATCCACAACCATTTTCACGATGCGGACTCCTGTCTTTGCTTTGAATTTACTGTACACACCCCACATTTCATCTGTCAGAGAGTGTATTTTGCCGTATGGTGTTAGTGCACATATTACGTTTTCATTCGTAATTTCAACTGGGAGGTTTATAACACGAACAGTTTTCAAGTTGTCTACGGCCATTTCTATTTCTACACGTATAGACTCACCCGTAGAAGTGTGGATCTGCGATGTGCCTCCAGTAGCATGGATGATTCTCTCACAGTGAACCAGTGGCGTCAGCTTCACAAATATGCAGCGCTGCCACCCGTCCAGTTGTACAGCGACCAGCTCGTCATCTTGAATACCCAGGGTCTCGTCAAGCCACCGGAGTAAGTCCAGGGCGAGTGGTTTGGCAGGGCATTTGATGCGAAGCGTTTTGACGCGAGCCGTTTGTTGACGAGCTTCCATGACTTAGAGTAAATGAGAGACGCGAAAGAAATTCGCACCGAATACTACGTTGAGGCAAATGTGTTTTACTTGGTCCACTTTTGCACACCGACACAAGTGACTGAGGGAACAAAACACGTCCGCACACCCCAGAGCCTAGAGGCGAACTGCCCCTAGACCACCGGAACTTACATATTGCTTAGTCTATATTTATTTTCATACATTCAATGTATAGTTCAGTAATAATTCTTCCTTTTAAAGCACGCAATTAATGTAAATATTCACTTTATTCCAGAAAAATACTTATCAAAAGTTGTGATCTTTGGATAAGTAATTTCCGGCGAACTTACGATTTTTGTAGGCTACCACACATTTTTTCTAAGTTTTTTTTGCAAACAATAATTATTTTAACATTATAAACTAATAATTTTACAAGGAATATTTTCAACATTTACAAAAGTTTTTACAACCACGAAGAAGTGCCTCATCATATTTTACAAAATAATTTACAGTGCAAGAACTGTAGGTATAGGTACAAGGAATTCCTTTGTAGTATTACAAAGTTTACTTTTGTAACTTCATAAACTAATGATTTTACAAGGGTATTCTTTGTACTTTTACAAGGAGTTGTAAAAGTACAAAGAATATCCTTGTAAATTGTACAAAATTTTTTTTAGAGTGTAGAATTACATATTTTTTCATCTTATAAATAACTATAACGTCGTTTCAGACCAAATTATGAACATACGTTTTTAGATGTTCGTTAGGTTAGTGTTTGTTGCCTCTGATTGTTAAATTGAAAACAAAAAATATGTTATAAACACAATAGTGTCAGATTCTGTTTCGCAAAACTGAGTAAATAAAAATATCATTAAATAAACCTGACTTCCACCTAATAATAATTAGTACTTTCCACGAAATATATTATCGTCCGTTTAATTAACGTAAAATGCGTTTTAATTGCTCATATATTGTTGTGATACTTGTATGTCAACAATAATTGGCAACACGAAAAATAGGTTTGTTGAAAAGGTGATGAGTGTGGAATCGAATACAAAATATATAGCCTTAAACATGATTTTACTTCCTCGATATTGTTTATATTCATCTAAGAAATACATATATGCATGGAAGATATGATTTTGGTACACGTAATATTTCTCACGGTATCTATAATGCACTTTACACTATATTAAGTTTTAGAAAATGTACCTTCCCTTTCAGGCAATTTTCGCAAAATAATAACCTGTATATGGCTTCGTACAGTGGACAGACATTTTTGTCAAAGTACGACAATTTTTAAGTGTAATAAGAAGAAAACCAATAAGTTAATACTTTGCATTTAAATAACTTAAGCCAAAATATCAGCCAATATAGAGGGTTTGCAAATATAAAATTTTACGGGGAGGAGTAATGACAATTTACTACTGTAAAATAATACATAAAATAAATTCCAAATAAATTGTACGTTACAAAACTTACGTTGTCATTTGAAGACTTGACGCTTACAAGTACACGATGCTAGCTGGAATTTCTATACGTAGGAACATTAGTGTCGCTACATGAAAAAATGAATTATACGCTTATTTGCTAATGACTAAATACAAACTCGCCTTCTGTTTGGTATTTCAATTATAACGTTTGGTTAGATATTTGTTCAAAATCACATTAATTAATACATATGTTTATTAGTGATACACTCATCATGGCATTTTTGTCTTCAATTACCCTGCTTTCAACAAGACGTAAATCACGCTTACTTTCTAATGAAAAAGTATTCTTGCATGTATAATTGTACTTATTAAAATAGGTGTTAGAACATGTTCGCTTGTTAACTAACTTTTCTTTTTTTAACATCGTTAATAAATATTTAGCATAATTCTAGTGTGTTCTTGGAGCAATGAAGTCATAGGAAAGTATAATTGTTTAAGAAATTGAATATCAGTTTTAAAAAATTAACTGATAAATGCCATACATTACGGTTTAACCCAAATAACTTAGACAAGACGTATACACTTCCACTGCTCTGTTGTTCGTGACCAAATTTAAAACTGCCATATTGCAGGCAAGAACAGAGGGTTATGCGCTTATAAGGAATGGAAAGATAAGATATCGAACAAATTACTGGAATATTCAGTCAATAATAAAATCTGTACTACCCATTATAATTAGATGATACTATTTTGTAGAGTAGATATTTTATTACTGGACGTATATTTTTAAGTACTAGGTGGTAGTGTACTCTGCTTTCGAAAAAACCGATTTTTAGAAAAATAAAAACTTTAAACCACAAAATAAAAAATAATAAAAAAAAAATAAAAAAAAATTCATATAAATTTTCATTTGATAATATCTAGCCTCTATAATGACCGATTATCAAAAAATTCTCGTGTTTTGGTTTGAAAATAGTTTTATTATTCGAAAACCTTTCGTGAAGTGATTAACTGTTTTGAAATAATTTTCAAATAACATATCAAGGATTTTTTTAAATTCAGTTATTATAGAGACCTTGAGGTAATCAGATTAGAAATTATGAGTTTTTGTTTTCCATTATTATGGATTTTGTGGTTTTAAGCCCGTATTTAAAAAAAATAAATTTTTGCATAAAAATATAAGAATGGGTCAATTTGGAAAATATGAACACACGAGGAACTTATAAACAAATGTTGAAGTCAGATTTGTACGTAGTATAAGTTTAATAAGTTTAGTGAAATGTTAAATACATTTTCAATATACGTGATACAATGATAAAATATAAACATGGCCGTTATTTTGAAAATATGCTGACAGGATGAACGAAATTCACAAAAGTCAAGCCAACTTTGTAAGTAGTATATGTGTATCAAGTTTAATGAAATTCTAAAGTACGGTTCCTCAGATGTCTAGGTTGTTCAAGCAATTTTAAAATGACCAACATTTTGAAAATGTGAATATGGCGTAAACGAAATATCTAAAAGTCAAGTCAGTTTATAAAGTACTATATGTCTACAAAGTTAGATGAAAGTCGGTCCGCTGGTTCAAAATTTTTAGAAGGGACACACAAACACAAACGCACAGGTGATCTCATAAGCTTATTTTTTTCCTTCGGAAAGTAGGCTAGAAATTAAAATTTATCTAAATATTTGCTACCTTCTTCAGATGAGACTTAAATGTTCATCTGACCATGAAAAAACTCATATATATCTGTTCCGTGTACGATAAAATGTAAACTCAATGTACATTTTATTTAATTAGAAACATTTAAAAGGTATTTTTAAAATTTGGAATTGTTCCCATAAAAATGGAAATCTACAGAAGAAACGGGGAAAATAAATGTTAGCTAGGTGTCAGATAGTGGGTTATTTTCACTTGTGTATTTTCACCTTGGTAACAATATACTTCCAGACTATGTGTGTATGTGTGAGTGTGTGTGCGTTTGTGTGTGTCTGTAGTTTGTTACCACCTAACAATTTTGAAAACAGTGACCAAATTTCATCACACCTGATGCGTATATATGATTTATTATGTGACCTGACACAGTTATTTTTCCGCTGTCTCCATATTTTCGGTATGGTGGACATTTTTAATGTATTATCTAATTAGATATCCACGGAAGTACTTTACAGAATTTTATCACACTCAGTACAATCAAACTTTTCATCAAGCTGACATGAATTTTAAGTATTTTGTTGATGAATAGTTTGTACTTTAAAAGGGTGGGAAATTATAATGTTTTATTTACAGGCAATTTTTTAATTTAATAATTTTTCTGAGTGTATTTAACAGGGAACACATACAGCAACAACTCAGTTGACTAAACTTTAATATACTTTGTAAAGAGATATGGAAAGGTACAATGTTAAGCGGGCGACTGGAATACTCAGTCGTCAATAAATTCTGAGCTACTCCTCAAAATTAGATGGGATTTTTTTAACCGAGTATATATTTTATCAGCGTGCGTTTATTTATGCAGCACTAGGCGGTTGGAAGCTGTACTTTCGAGTTAAAAATAAAAACCGTTTTTTGGAAAAAATAAGTGCTTGAAAACACAAAAATTCCAAAAATAGAAAACTTAAAATTTTATAATTTTCAATATGAAAATATTTAGACCTGTATAATAACATAATTTATAAAATACTCGTACCTTTTATTTGAAACAAAAAATTCATGTACGAAAATCTCTGCGCGAGAAGTTTGCGATGATGTTATATTAAAGGTGATTTTTATATGTCCGTTGTTTTGGGCGATAGCTTTATATGAATAAATAACGCCTTTTTCTATAAATGAGGTACTATCAGGCCGAACACAACTGAATCAACTGAGTTTAATAAATTAACAGTTCATCACTCAAATTTAAATTTAGATACATTTGATTGATTTTGGTCTACGCTTTAGAAGGAAATAATATCATGGATTTATAACGATAATATGCCAAATATCTTGATAAACATAACGGACTAAAATTTTTAGGTTAATTTTTACCCGCACTGATGAAAGTAGGCTAATTAGCTACGTTGTTAGGGCAATAAAGTGTACGCATGCACATACATTAGAAGCTGTAATTTTGTGACAGATCTATAAAGTCAAAAAATGCTTGTGTTTAGAACCATCTACCACCTATTCAGTTTACTGACATTAATTATAGATTTTCCTTTACTACATAACCTCTATAACAATCGGATACCGAAAAACAAGGACATTATAAAACTTTGAACTCGCATTTGGGAGAACTCATGTTACAATCCCGGCTCCTGCCATCCATTTCTCAGAATTTCTTGGTTTCACGAAAACACTCCAAGGAAATGCTGGAAGAGTTCCTATAAATAGGCCAAAGTCAATAAAGTTCTTAGTTGTGTGAAACTGTCTGTTATGAACACGCTTTCTGCGAGATGTAAATGCTTATTAATGTAAATAAATAATTAATACAAAACGTTTACTTCTAATATAGAATTCAGTGTAGAACTTTAGAGCTTCCACAAATTAAAATATAACGCCATTTTTGTTACTGTAAAATAGGATTACTGTAATTTTGAAGGTCATAATTAGTTAGTATAGAAGCATGGAAACTATAAAAAAAAAGTTGTAAAATTTTCTGAAATGTTCTTCAACAGTAACCCCAGGCTTACTTACAAAACAAACGTTCGCATATATGTAGATACTCAAATATATGTATATATATATATATATATATATATATATATATATATATATATATATATATATATATATATATATATATATATATATATATATATATATATATATATATATATATATATATATACATATATATACACACACACGTATGTATGTTTGTAAGATACATTCATACAAAAACACATAGTTTTTCTCATACATACGCCAAAGAAATTAAATATTTTTGTCAAAAATTCATTTATCGATTTCGTGGAGTTTGAAAGCCAAAATTATCCCATTGGCAACGCCTGCGCATCTACTCAGTTTGTCGATCATCTTTCAGCTCAACCATTTTAAAATGATGTTTCATTAGTCGCGTTTAATTTACATAAATTAGGACTGGTAAATTGATTTATAATATTATTTGTGGAGAAAAACGAGACTACACGTAAATACTGTCATTCTCGTGATTTTTTTTATTGAATATATCTTCTTCACGTCTACACAGCTCGTTAGCGTCTCGTCAACACAATATCCACATTAAACAGTGAGGGAGTGGAAACATTTCTCGTATAATAAAGTTTTCATGCTAGCTTCTCACACAATAGCAACGTTTATTATTCTGTTGTTCTGTTCGCCACTCCTTTACTGTCATGTTTATTCTCCTCATCCAGCTGATGTTACTTCACGCTCTCCGTAAAATCCAAGTATCTAGCGAGTAAACAAAAGCTGAGGAGAAAGTATTGGTCGTGCATGGTAAAGTGAGAGAGTTGCTTATGGACCTGCTATATATATATTTCAATCATTGTGTTTATTTCTACTTCATGCCCCATGCTTTAATGTACACTTACTTTTAAAAGATACGTGTATATATTTCACTGGTCATTAATGTTTTCATCTTACATTTACACCTGCTCGTTAAATACACGACTCAAAATAAACAACATCACAAGGAGTGTGTCATAAATAACGCCGAGTTTACTAGATGTTTACGGCGACTGAAAATATTTTGTCAATATTAGTGCCAGACAAAAGAATATCCCAGAATATTCTATAACACTCCGTTGACGATAAACTCTCAGAGTAAATAATTTTATAAATTTTGTGGTACAAGCTTGCCAAACCTATTATACAATAAAAACCACTTTAAATTTTCGCGTTGAATCTCTCGTAAATTAACTGGCCTTCGAATTGCAAGCTTCGAGATTTTACTGAACACGATCTTTGTGAAACGTCCCGGTGAAATAATGAACTGTACCATAAGGCGTTTATATGCAAACTGGGAGTACACAAAAATACTGTTATTATCTGCATGTATGTTATGTAAATGTAAAAGTACTGTCGATATATACATAATATGGTCGGAATTAGATTATACTAAATTTTAGGAAGCCAAGTTAATACAATTTTTGACATTAGGATAAGATTGTTGTTTTTATGTACGAATATAAGTTTAACTTCGTTATTTATTAGCTATAAACTAGACCAGCAGAGAGAAATTTCGTGGTTAACATTTAGTAGCGGAAAGTACTAATTAAAATAATTTAATAAACTTTATCATAACACATATGTCATCCGAAGTATGATCATACAATCCCTCATAAACATCAATGTATGCAAGCTGTTTCTAAAATATGCGGACAATATTATGAATGCTATTATTCCTTGTGAAATATTAAGGTGAAAATATATTACTGCGCTTTAACATTACCGTAATATTAAGGGAGTAACTGGCCATTTAAAATCAATTATGAAATCATTCCTATTCCAACCTACTAAAAACTGATTCATGTAGATAGAAAATACTTAGAATATAACCTTTTATTAATGCAGCCGATAAATCAACCATGAACGCTGGTTAATACCTTCTACTATTACGAAAAGTAATAGTGTACCTACTATTAAATTGCTTACAACTTATGTAACGTCAGAATGTTATCGCATCTGAAAGTAAATTACTGAGAAATGTAACCTGAGTAATTTCTGAAGAGTATCTTTCAGCAATTGTCTAGGATCGACCAAAACGCATGTGAAGCTTGGACGTGGTGGTACAGAGCCTAGCACGTTGACAACACAGCGTACATAATAGTCTCTTTTATCCCGTCTCGCCGTACAAATCATAAAGACATATCAGAATTTATTGGTTTGTGGACATGCGCCATTGCTCATGTTTTGCTGATCAAATCTGAGTTGAATGACTAAGTACGAAAAAAAATCTGACAGAATTCCTTTGGGATTGCTTTCTTGTTCGGTTTTTGTGTGTATTTTATATTTGTTTTTTCTTGTTCATTTTCGTACTTAGTCATTCAACACAGGTTTGATCAGCAAAACATTAGCAATGGCGCATGTCCACAAACTAATACGTTCTAATTGTAAACTCCCAGTGCAATAAACATTTAAAAATCTCATAAAAGTAATATTCTTAGTATTGTAGTTTACGTCGATACACATATGCACATAAACACAAACAGATACAAGTATATGAAGGGCCTTCCGTCCGTCTAATCGCAGTGCAACTGTGGTGAATTATAGTGGATGTGCCCGCAAAGATATCGGCTAATATATGTAGGCGATGGAAGACAAAATGGTGTACGAAGAATAAATACCTACAGTACAAATAATTTTAAAATATTCTTTTTCAAAGTTTTCTAGAACCGTAATGAATGAGAATGAAACTCATTACGTACAATAAAAAATAGTTAAAAATGGAAAATCACGCGATTGAAGTGACGGGCTGTGAGACACAGGTATATTTCTCCTCGCTGTTCACAGCAGAGTAAAGACCGATGGCATGGCGGTCGTGGACTTTGTCGGCGACATCAGAAGCTGCCGTGACCCGAGCTAGGGTTTACGGCGTGCACAGACCACAAGGCTGCACGCGATGATGGTCTGGCCTCCCTCCTCGCCGCACCAAGGATCTGGGAGGTTCGTCCAGACTACTTAAAAGTAAATCGATAGAGATTGGGTATCGCCACGCAGGCAACGTGCAAACAGTCTCTTCTGCGTCGTCATTTCCCAGCTCCCATGAATAATGCGCAGCGTAGTCAGGAATAACGCTGACGTGATCCCTCACCCAAGTGGATATAAGACACGCCGTAGAAAGTTCTGGAACATATTTCCACAAAGTTACTGCTAAAATGTCAAACGGAGAAACACGCGTCGTTGTAATTTATTATAGTACACGACTTTTGAGACATACTAATTTAAATAGGATTATAAATTTACGTTTATTCTTGTTCTAATAATTTTACAGATATTATACATAATTTAAAGTGTGTTAATGCAACATAACTTACCGAATGAAATATTATAATTTTATTCTTGATGTCTGAAGCTTAGATAAATGTTGGCTTTACTGCGTATTTCTATATTTTCGCAGATTTATGGTGTGTGACGGTAATTAATTAAAATGTTTATGTTTATCTGATACTGGTATGATGTATTCAAGCAAATATAAATTGTTGACACACAATTAAGTAACATTTGAATTCTAAGGGGTGGTTGGATGCTTTACACTTGAAAGTAAGGCTATACAAAATAATAATAACTATTTAGTAGTACATAAGAAAATGCTCAGAATATTTCCGCCGAATTTTGCAGACAAAAAAATACAGTATGTAATGTATCTGTAATAACGTTCTACACCAAAAATTCATAATTTTATAATCATACCACACACTGCCCAACGCTTCCACAAATAACATATTTTTCTATTCCATGATTTTCCTACAAGCGTTTGTCAAAGTAACGGTTTGACTACATTTTATACTCACTAAAGTAAAAACTACTCAAACGAGACCAGTTAAATAATTTAGAGTAAAATAAAATGTATAAAGGTACATAATACCACCTTAGTGACTGGTAACATTTGTATTTTAAAAATATCGTTTATGCGTGTATCTAAATGTTTGTAAAAACAATATTTTAAAAACTATTATTTCATAATCTTACATAGGTGTCAGTCTGTAGCTTAAAACATTTTCCTTTCGCTCAAAATTATTTCATTCATATTGTTTTAATAGTTTTCACTTTGGGTAAGTAGCGAATGTAGTCAAACAGCTACTTTAACAAGCGCTTGTACGAAAGTTATGAAACCGTACAATATTTTATGTGTAGGAAGTTACTGTTATTGTAATGTGTATTAGTTGGATAGTATTCAGTACAATTGTAAAATAAATTATAAAATAACGTATTTGTTTCGCTGTATAGCGCACGTAACCGTATAAAACAAATGTTATTAAAATACGAACAATAAAATATTATGCGTCATCTACTTTTGTTAAGCCTAATCACATTTTTTTATCAATTAAATGGAATGTTCGAACGAAAAAAATTTAATTAAAACATAATTTATTTAGCCGTCATATTGTTACACGAATCAGTAAAAATTTTACTCAGTATCAAAAGCTACTATAGAAATTTCGACCGAATTTATTTTCTACCGTAAAATATAACCTAATTTTTAACGCAACTGTGTTGGCAGGTATGTTTAAACTGTTGTTAATGTGAATAATTCAAACTAAATTTTAATGAATAAGATGCATAAAAAAATTTAAAAAAAACACGTGAACGTGTATATAATACATTTCTACAAGACAGTTATTTAAAATATTTAGTCTTTTTAACCTACTTAACAAACTATATTTTGTTTTAATATATTTCATTCGCATCACGTAAAATAAATTGTTGATCAATATCGCGTTTGGCATTTATGTAATACTATTACAAACATTATAATGCTTGTTCTATTTTAGTAAATAAGTTTTTTAAAAAAATATATTCCGTATAGTTATTTAAGTTCTGTATGTAAAGGTAATATTAACATTGATCTATTTTTATACACGCAGTTACTGTGGTATGTATGATAGAAAAACTTAAATACATTTTAATGTTATCAGTTCAAAAATCTTTGCGCAGAATCGGTCAAATACGAGAATGTGAAATATAATTTTGAATAATTTTTGGAATTAACTATCTCACTGTTAACGAGTCATTAATAACCACCTACAAATTAGCTCGAACAGAAATTGTGAGAATTAATCGCTTCAGCACTGGGTAAAGTGATGTATAAATTCCGTATTATAATACACCTAATTAAAATAAATATATTAGAAAAAAATATGACTATTTTCGTTAGTTCCACTTAATTAACGTAAACTTATTTAGATGCAGCAATTATAATATTCTGTAGTACTACTGGTAACACAAGACATATCTATTTCGTTGTTTTCATAATTTAACTAGGTATTTGCTGAACAAATAAACTTTTTATCTTCTTTATTATAAAATCAAAGTTAGAAAGATCCTGATTACGAAGAAAATAATTACTTACGCTCATATATATATATATAGCCTATATTAGATTATTATTTTTTTGTTGTTTTCCACAGTTTTATAGGCATTGTCTATATCTGAAATTGTGAGGATTGTAAAAATCTAAAACGGTTTTCGTACATTTGACAGTGATAGTATAATATAGTTGTTTATATATAATATAAATGTGTAACAGAAGAACAATATCGTTTTATTTAAGCCAGAAAACAAAATTTTCAAGACTACATGCGGACTTCATTTATATTTATTTTTAGATTGCTTAGTTTTTATTTTATGCAGTCCTGGATATTTGCACGTAGGAATCGTGCAGGATGATGCAGCCGGCCAGAATGTTTTC
Organism: Medauroidea extradentata; assembly: GCA_003012365.1. Taxonomy (NCBI): domain Eukaryota; kingdom Metazoa; phylum Arthropoda; class Insecta; order Phasmatodea; family Phasmatidae; genus Medauroidea; species Medauroidea extradentata. The sequence continues at coordinate 31,232 of PNEQ01116726.1, read as the reverse complement.
TCGGGGATCTCCCGTTTCTCCTATCCATTCATTCCGTCAGTGCTACACACTGACATCATGTCACGGCTGACCTGCTCAAAAATACCTACATGTTAAGTGCTGGCCAAAATATCTTCAGTTCACATTAGTATTTTCCTAAAAAATAATCTCTTGTAAACAGCCCACCACGCTGCCTGGATTTTCGCTCCCTTCGAGGTGACAATAGGATAGGTTTCAGTGTTCATAACAGATGCTATGCGTAATATCCACAGGCTTAAAGTCGACCGGACTCTTCTCTTCGATCGAACAAATAAACCCGTTCCAGTCGATCACACACGTACTCTGTGGGTCGCAACGTGACTGGTATATGATACTGCGGTAATACTGCTAACTCCAGTGGTGGAAATGAAGCTGTAATTTTAAAATTATGTGCTCATAATATTATTGCCAAAACATCACCGCTCTTCTGCCAACTGAAAGTTTCATTCGGTAGCGCAAATTCTTACGAGTCGTGCGAAACGGTAGTCTCAGTTGGGAGTGGAAACGAACTAAAAAGTAATTAAAATGTTAACTTTCTTCGCCTGCCCCGACATACCGAAAATATACATATAAGTATGACACTGTGTTTACGAAAGCCGGTTGAGATACCTGAGAGAGACAGAGAGAAAAATATTAATATACTAGCTTGCCCGACAAACGTTGTTTTGTCACATAAATAAATTAAAAATATTTACTAGACAATAGCACTTAGGAGTATTAATAATAGATAAAAACCTATTCGCAGACCTACCGAATGTATATACAAAATTTCACTGAAATCGGTTAACCGTTTCGGAGGAGTATGGAAACAAACACTGTGACACGAGAATTTTATATATTAGATGAAGGGAGAAGGCAAATCCATTCCGAACAATACACAGAATGAATGACGTGACATGAGGCGGTGTAAGAACAACAGTGGAGTAAAAATTTTTTGCAGTTACAGTGTTCACTGAGAAAGACACAGCTGTTTAGAGGTTTGCATATTATCACAGGAGGATATACTCTGGAGTTCCCAATTGGTCGGGCGAGGAGTAGAACTGCGATTGGCAAGAGGCAATGTATACGTCCAATCAGCCAAAGGTAGCGCTTCATAAGGGCGCTCTGCACCGAAATATTTGAAATTTTGTAATTTTACAAAACACTGTCCAACTCCAACACATTACATTAATAGTCATTTACCACAAGAACACATTATTCGGTTCCATATTTTATGTACAAGCCCACGTCAAATTGGTGATTTGACTATTTACGCTACTTACCCGAAAGAATATTTAAACTGTACGAATAATATAATATAGAATGGAAGTAAATGAATTTTGCAATAGAATGATACCTTCGCAATTTCACGCAAAAATTGTACGTATTAAAAAAAAAAAACAACAACCTTAAATATGGTACCAGTTTTTTTTTATTTTTATACCCGTGTAAAAAAAAATAATTTACCTAAAATACCAAAGGTGTCATTGTGTAGTTTAATAAATTTACTTTCACTCTTTATAACTTCATTCGTATCGTTTGAATAGCTTTTATTTTGAGTAAAAAGCGAAAATATTCAAATCGCTACATTTAAATGTGCTTGTACGAAAACTATAGAGCAGCAAAATATTTTATTTGTAATGAAATACTATTAATGTAATGTATAAGAGTTGGGCTGTGTTTGGTACAACTATAAAATAACAAATTTTTTCAATACAGTGCGCTCGTTAGCTATCCTCTTTGTTGTGTATACTGAAAATCGTGATCAGTGAGCGTATTATGACTAGCAGTCCGTCCGCGGCATTTTCCACGTGAATTACAAGTAGCAGAAAATATCTATGTAAATAATTGAAGGCCGTCTTTGTACGACAGATTAATAGTTCAGCCATCAAGTATTTGGAAATTCAATCATCAGGTTGAGCTTCCTCTGCTGCAGGCTAAGAAGCTGTAACTGTCCATGCGAAAGTAAGTCGTAAGTCTGTCCATTCCACTGTTAATAACTGCCTCTGACATTATTTACTGTCGTAACAAAACATATCTTAAATTTGAGTGTAATCGAATTGTAGAGTGGTATGACAACTCATTTTCGTAGAGTACAAACACTGATGACTGTGTCCTCAATACTTAACGTCGAATAAATAGATTGTTCATTTCTTAGGGACACAGAGGTTGTACAACAATAAGTAACTTGTTCACTCCCACACACACATAAATTCTCATGGCCGTATTTGTTTTTTTTCAGATCTTCTGTCATCTTGTAGCGCTCCAGATTAAAGTCTGTGCTGTCCCTGTAGAGTAGTAAGCATTGGGGCAAATTGCCCTGTACCCATTTCTACTGACGCCGCAGAACATAAATGCTCTTATTAACAAATTTAAGGCCTACAACTCAAACCTATGTACTTGATATCAATCCAGCAAAACAGTTTCCTTGTTCAATTATTACAACAAAAGGATTCGTCTATAATTCTAGTTGTCTACTCCTGTTCGAATGTTCTCGTGCTTTGCATAGTCGCAACTTTTGATAAGTCTTTCTATCACGTGACTTTCTCGCTTCGTCAAACACCGCATATTTTTCACCTACCACGCATCAATGCCAACGCCCACACAACAACTACGCTCTCAGGCACTGGCAGTTGTATTTTAATCTAGTGTGGTCCCATAGATATTCTCACCCCTACATTGTAAACAACTGTGCTCTTATCAAACATTTTTTATTTGATCACGCAATAACATTTTACAGCATTTAAATATACTTCCGTTTATTTTAAATAAACGAAAATAAATATGCATATTTTCGTTCACATACAATCAAAAAATATTTACCTTTACAGGAATGTCTACTATTGTTAATATGTGGATATGTAACAGCAATATAAAAACAATTCAACTTACAAAATGTTGTTGAGATTCTAGAAGTATCGAAAGTTATCTGGTTTAAGGGGGTTTACGCCAAAAACGTTATCCGTCAACGGAAGCTCTTTTTGGTCTCAACATTGTTTCGCAATTTAGAACCAATTAAAAAATTTATAAAATCGTTCTTGTAGTGCCTGGCTCAAGAAATATTTTTTTAAATATTTTATTTCAGAATTTTTCTTTGTATTGTGCAACTGATGTTATCTGTATATCAATATTAATAAATAATGCATACGTTTAGTTGACATATTCCATTTTTCAAAACGTCTGGAGTAGTTTTGTGCGATCTACCAGGCATTAAGAATAACATTTATGCAAGTGCCCGGAACAGAGAAGAAATGGAAAGAAAATGATGCTGAGATGTGCGGGACCCGTACGAGTTCCTCAAAGAAACGTTTATCAAAATATTTGAAACACACACACACACACACACACACCAACACACACACACACACACACACACACACATATATATATATATATATATATATATATATATATATATATATAACCGTTAAACATAAACTAAACTAGAGCAATGACAAATAATATAAACAAAGAAATGTTTATTTTTCAGACACCTAGTGGTTTTTCAAATTTAAGTTTAAAATCAACTGAATCACATTAGGTATTATATTTCATTTAAATATTCCTTATCTTATCTTTTTTTCTTTAGGAAATATGAAGCTCGTGAAGTAACTCGTTAGAATATTTTTGCATATTTTATGTAGTAACATGGGCTTTATATCTTACGTAATTATAACAGTGGTTAATTATGCATGATTACAACATAAAGGAGAGGCAATTTCTAACAAAATGTGACACAATGTTATTTTAGTACATGTCCTTTATCGCAAGGAAATCCACAATTAAAGATTCGTGTGTTTCTATGCCGTACAAACCTAACCGCTACACTTTAAACGCAACCTAAAATGTACGGAATGTATATTCGAGTTTTTATGTTTTACATTTATTATGAAAAAGCAATTTCTTTTTTCAGAAAATACTGAATTCAGCAAAAATAACTATAAATTCGTTCAAAAATGTTAAATAATAATAATAATATATATATATATATATATACACACACACATATGAAGACAGAGCCGTAGGTTACCTTGTGTAAAATGTTCTATGATGACATAATTATGTCGTCACTTACTTAGAACTGAATGATAAAGGAACAGAAAGAGAGTGTCTGTGATTTGAAATATCGCGGGCTCTGAAGCCTATTCTTACTCGCACATCACCTAACACTTCGCCTGACGGCTTCAATCGCCATATTACATTATTTTATTTTTCGCTCTTATGAAATTCTGAGAAAAAAATGTGAAATTTGATACTGTAATATCAATTCTATTTACCTTGCGCTACAATGAAAGCATTGCAGTTGAACTTTTAACATATATTTAAGCCGCAATTAGTCTAGAGAATTAAGAATATAAAATAATTTCTAGACTGATTTCGGATTTAATATACGTTAAAGATCAGACGTGATGCTTTTCTTGTAGCGCAATGTAATGAAATTGATATTATAATAGCAAATTGCGCATTATTCGTTCTCAGAATTTCATAGGAGCGAGAAAATAATAATTCAATATGGCGACTGATTAGAGCCTTAAGCACTGGGCGCTCAACTGGTGTTAGCCTTCTCGTCATGAACCACTCCAAACTGTTATCTTTCGTTAACTTGCCTGCAAGCGAGCGAGAGGTAAACCGTACAGATGTTTACTTTTCCAGCCACCTATACAAGTCTATTGACTCTCTCTCTCTCTCTCTCTCTCTCTCTCTCTCTCTCTCTCTCTCTCTTCCTGCCAATTCACTTTATCGTCCCTGCCGTACACCTGCTCGAACACGCACAAATATTTGATTGCCCCAACTGTTCACTTTCATGCATTATTTTGCCTTAGGCCGGCTGTAGTTTGGTTCCTTGTTGACGTTCTAAGTGGGCAACTACTTGACAAGTTATGTCACATCTAAGTCTGGCGTTTGTGCTTCAAGCTAGAGTTACGAACCGTCCCACCCGTCTGTCCGTAATCCTTTATTCAGTCGTGTGACCGACAACAAGTCAAATAGGCCTGCCTTCAACAATTTCATTCGTCGATTTGTGAAAAGCTTGGCCAGCTCAAACTGAATAACGGGTGAAATTATTGGAATACAGGCACCGTCTTAAATTTGAACACGTTGTTGCTTGTTCAGTCCATGGAAAAACGATAGTCAATTTTCAGGGCGACAGAAAATCGATTCACAAACATTTCGTTTTACGGATGTACGACTATAAGTAGAAAATTGTTCAAAATACACGTGGAGTCAAAACTGTGTGTGTTACTTTGTGTGATGATAGCTCATAAAAAAATAGCCGGAAAATGTGTTTTTAATGTTTCCGTGTAGTGAATTATAACGGAGAAATTGCTACAAAGATAATGAACGGTACAATTAAATGTCATTAATTAATAAATTAAATACAACTTGATAATAAGAAAGGGCACTCTCAATAGTGACAGAGCAGAAAAAAATATATGCTGAGTACTTCTTAATCCTATTAAATAAAATTACAACTGGAAGTTGATTTTCATCAACTATAATTTACTTTGCGGAAAAATTGAACACACATATTAGATTGACTTTTTTAAGCTACCGCCACGCAAAATTAACACACTCAAATCTGACTTATCGTAGCTGGTAATTCATGACGTATGAATTGATAAACAAAATAAGAAAATTTTTATTTCCTACGCTGAGATAGTCCTATTCATAGAAAATTGTACCTGAAATATTACGTTTCACTTACGTCATAATTTCGTTACCTTATTAATAACACCGTTTAATTTATAATAACGCTGTGTATTTTGTGCACATGTTATACACTGCTTGTACGTTGTTTTCGTATGTCTGCATAGGTGTTAAAGTTATATGGCGTTGAATTGTTTCTGAATAAGAAAATAAAGTACAAATACTGTAGTACTTATGTAAAGAAATATTACTTGGAAAATATTCGTTTTCGAAGCAGTCAGCTGGCAAACCTGTACTTGTGACTTGAAGACAACAATCATTAGGCAGACGGGCGAAAAATGGATGAACTCATCGAGTAATTTTTAAAGGGAAGTGATAGCCGCCTTGTTGTATAAACGTATATTTCTTCATACTTATGTTTTCAGGTACATTTATAAAACTTTAACATTGTAAAATTGTAAAAAATGCAATAATAAATTACTCCACTTCGTAAATAATTTCTTGATTGTACGTTTACGGCACCTAAAATGTTCTAAAATTACAAAGCAACGCTAAGCTCTAGACTTGTCTGCACGGTAGACATTGCAAGTATGTCACTAACACTTAATTTCAATAAACTACCTTGCTCGTCTCTGTAACTTAATATAGATAGGATTGTAATAATAAAAATGAATTCCACTACTCAAATATTAGGCTTTTAATTATAAAACTGCTGCTTCTGCTTCCCTTTAGTCTGTCGACGAACTGACCTTAAGTGTACCAACTCCAGAACTGGCCAATTATGCTTTAGCCTTAGTCATCAGAGACAGCTATACAGTCCATTCATGATGCTTAACTTTTTTTAAATTTTGCTTCAAACAAAAAAAAACTTTTTTTTTTCGGCAAAAATAAAATTATTTACAGTACACAACTCCTGTCATCAATATTTTATTATTCTCAAACAAACTAGAACAGTTTACATAATTTAGTTGTTAATAATGCAGTAGAATCCACAACACGGTGTTTAACTTAAAATCAGTAAGAAATATCTCACACTAAACACTAACGGTTGCATTTACACATGTTTTTCTAAACTGTAAATCTATGTTAACTTTACCGCTTAAGCCTAATTAAATTGTAATATTTCCAAGTGTTGTGAGATGCAAATGTTTACAGAATTGTTTGTACAAATTTTCTGTTGACTCCAATGCTGTGCATAACCAAGGAAAATCATTTCTTAGAAAAAGAAATACCAAGTTACGCTTGTGTATATGTAGTGTATGCAGTTTCGTTAAACGTTTTATCTTCATCTCAAGTATACCAGTTCGCACGATATGCACTGAACGAAATTCAATTTCAGCTTATTTAAGTTGTACTACGTAGACTTTTGTTGAAAGTGTGAGTGTTTGTGAGAAGTTACTCAAACAAATATGGCAATGTCTTGTGTATACGCATTTACGTGGAAATCGTGAAACAAATGGTTTGGCAGAATTTGGGGTTTCAATAACCAAAATGTATGTATTACTTAAATGTAATAACAATGGAATATTTACACATTTTAATCACAGCGATAAAATAATTTTCAAATTACCTGTCACTTCCAAATCACCTAAACTTGCCTCTTTACCTCTTCCCGCACGTAATACCTCACATGGTAAATTTTCTTTACAACAAGATTCTTAAATCACATATTATGCATTTTCATATTGTATTTGTATAGTAAATTTATCAACGTGTTTGTGTGAATTGCTTCTCTCGCGTGTACAAAATTTTTACATAAAAATGCTACAGTTTTAATTAAGTTTGGTTGACTACGAGTTTCCAAATCAGTTGCACACAATATGTAGTCCACTCGTCACTGGACAAGCTGATTATTGAATAGTCATTTCCAAGCGCTTCCAACTCGCTACAACACACAGCTGTATTGTAATAAATACCCGAGCATTGTACCCTCATTACGAACATCGTTTGTATTGTTAGTGCGATCGAGTATCGATGTATTGCGATTATAGGTGAACGAAATCGACACTGGTCGATTAACGATAGATACAGTGTACACTGCCGTTTACAATCGACACACTGTAATGACTAAACGGCAGTTAAAGTGTTTCAATGCGATAAGTTCTTAATCACAGACATTGGCGATGTGCTAACGAATGGTTGGTTCTTTCATTGTTGGGTACAGAATAAATGATTTTGCGAGGCATTAAAGTAGGCCATAGATGTGCTATGCAAATGAAAAAAATAACAAGCCTAATCGGCATATATAAATAATGAAGCATAAATATTTCCAAGAAGGACTACGGAAAATCACGTGAAAATACTAATAAACATAACATTTAAATTTCAAGAACAACTAACGAAGCAAACTAACCGATAAAACTAAGAAACGAAATACTATACAAAGACTATACTGAGCAATGATTTCCTATTGCTATGAATATCCCCTGCAAAAATGTTAGTTTGTATTTATATAACAGTGAAATAATTTTTATTTTTGTATCATTATGTATATTAACAGCGGATCATTAGTAATTAAGCTGCAATTTTTCACCATTATTATAAGTTTAGGCGTAATATGAAAGCCACCCCGATTGGCTTTAAAATTGCGACATTAATGTTGTACATAATATTGCTACAACTTCAAAAGAAATAACTATGCACACACATGATTCCAGTTGCTACAATATACTCTACGAGTGGATACTCAACAACACCCTAACAGCTTGGCAAAGAAGTTATGGACACAGGATTATTAAAGTACCGATACCATAGCGTGTACGAACACCTGCTGTTTGCACATGCATTTTTACTGAGACAGAGAGAGAGAGAGAGAAAGGAATGAGTTTTTTTTTGTTGGGGGTAAGGTAATGGGGGCATAAAGTTCCCCGTCTAAACGTCGTTCCAGAAAGCGAGGGCGAGCAGTTTATGAAGACGTCAACCAGCGAAGGGTAGAAGTGTGAATGTGGGGAGGGGGTGGTTGTAGTTCAGAAGGGAGGCGGTACCGTCGCACAGCACAACAAGCAGTTGCCTCGCGTGACGTGAGCCAATCAGGCGCGTCGCAGCCATTGCCACCCCTGATCAACCCCCGCGCCGAGACGTCGCGTGCGACGCTGGTGTGCCTAGGGGGAGTGTGGCACGGGGGTTGATACCACCCCTAGCTCGGCGGGCGTATCGCCTTGCCTCGGCTGCTTGGGGCTGCAAGTCATTCGTGATTGAGATTGATGGCTTTACGCGCCGTCCAAGTTGTTCCTTACTTACCTCACTGCGACTCACACGCACGGAGAAAAATGTCGGTTATATCAGTTGACGGCTACACCGCTCTTTATTTCCGAATTGAGTTTTAAACGTCAACCTGCATAATCACTCGGCGGAACTATATCTGAATTTTCTGTTGTTATCACATATTTCTTATGTTTGGTAATTTTTTATTTGTGGGTCAGCGAATTGAGCCAATCGCTTAAGGGGTAAGGCAAAGTACGATGTCGAGCGGAACATTGTAAACTCAATCGTCAACAAATCTGAACTAATCATGAAAATTCGATTAGATTTTTTACCGAGTAGATATTTCATCAAAGGACATTTATTTATATAGCTTTACTTTCGAGTAAAAAATTAAAAACTGTTCTTACTAAAATAAGGGCTTGAAAGCACAAATATACAAAAATGGAAAACTGTAATTTTTATAATGCTAAATATGATAATATCTAGGCCCCTATAATAACCGGATTTCAAAAGTAATTTTACTAACCGAAAATCTCTGCGCGAGAGGTTTACGAATGTTGAAATTATTTTCAAATGAATACAAGAGTATTTTAGAAATTCAGTTATTATAGAGGCCTTGTGTATTAAACTTTAGATTTCTATGTGCTTTCCGATATAAGTTCAGCGACTTAACTATTACATCTAATGGTTTTGTTTAACCGTCAACTAAAAGCTAACGTACACAACAATTTTTGGTTAAAACTTATGATTACACTTTGATAAATAAATTGTAACCAAAATATTCACGATACTTTATACATAACAGTTTTGCTATGTAAGGAATACGTAAAACATTATTATATAATGAACGGAGTCAGAATGTGTTTTACATGGAAGTTTATGAACCAACAAGCGCAATGTTAGTTGCAGATAAGTACACGTGAATAAAGTGATCGAAACAGATATACATTCTTAACAGAAGACTTCGAAATAACTTGGAATCTCTAAGCAGTGTAATGATAAAAGTTAATAAATATTTCTGTTTTTGCGTTTGTTATGTTTTCCTACGTTAGATAGGCGCACAACTGAAATTAAAACAATGAACATTTTCTCTCAAGGTACGAAGAGTTATGACATTAATGTGGTTTGAGTATGAAATGTTTGTGAAGGCATGTCAATTCTGTCAACCGAGCAAAAAGCGACAGCAAAGACGGGAAGTGGGCCAAAAAATTATTCGTCTGAAAATAATGATGAATAAGTACATAAAAGTGATTTTATAAATGTATTTTGTTAGGAAACAAATAACACTATTTGAAAATATCACTAATAACAATTTATAAATATTTTACCGCAACAAATGCTCGAAATCGACTAGCCATATTACGTGTAATAATTTCCGTATCATCTTGTTATGGCGGCGGCACTCGACCCACCCTCATTAACTAGAGCAGGTAGTACATAGGACATTCCAACCCTACAACGTGTAATCCCATGGAAGCGTGCTACCATAATTAACTCACACAACAATTGTACTCTATCTACTTAATATAATTTCACATCTACATACAATATTCACAGAATACATTTAACCTTTAAAACCTGCTACCACTAACAGTTTTTAATCCTGCCCCTACAATAAATGTATATCGTCACTTACATCTTGTTGTGTCGCACACACGGAAAACACGTCGTTATAGTCTCGTACCTGTCTGCAGTATAAATCACGCTACCTTTCGACGACGCAGTACCTATTCCGGCATTAAGAGGCTTCTGGAGCAGCGTCCAAACCGGACTCGTTGTCTTCTCTCCTTGAAAATGTACACACAAGGGTATTAATAAACCTGCGTACAATCCTCGACGCTACTCGGGCCTCACTTTCTTCGGTAATTCCTAGTCCCAGTCGTAGATCACACAATACAAGGACCCAGCCATTCCCAAGCGTCACCACATGACATGAAGCTCCTACCATCGCTCTCCTCAGCCGATTATATACACCAACAGCTCATGCTCGTAGATGCTGGTAACTAGCAGCAGACTGCTCCTGGGGCCGATTAAATATAGCTTTGCATGGGTGCAACGCAAAATTTGCACCTGCGTTGCGTCTGGCTGCGCTGCATTGGAATTATATACTCACGTAATACCATAGAGGACCCGTTTAACTTGCTCCAGACTTGCGTTGCGCCGCGTCGATGCAAATAGCAGGTGGCCATATTTAATCGGTCCCCTGGTCAAACTCTGGCAAAGTACTCGTGCCGTCCAATTCAAGAGTCGAAGACTCTGCCGGCGCACCGCACCCAATCACAGTGCAAGACGCCCTAGCGGCCAACACGCCAACTAGCGGGTCAGAGCTGCCACCTGGCCAATGCAAAATGATCACTAAACTGATAACATGCCATGTCCAGCCGAAACGAGACGTGGGCACCGTCTCAATTTCAGGGGAAACAAATAGTAGTCTTTCTATAAACTTAAATAATTTATATGCAAAAAACACAATAAGAAACCATTTCACTGTAACATTACAAAGCACGTCATTTGATCAACTGCATCACGAATCCATAAATTTAATCAATGACAAATTTTAACGAAATATATTTGCAATTCTGACTAACAAAAATGCTCAGTTTTAAACAAAAATAATGAAAACCTTAAAAACTTATCTGATGCATAAAATACTGGTGATAAGACACAGATAATTTTCAAAGACTCGACGCGTCAATTCGTTTGATAAAATATCAATTTTCTGTAGATGCATTCTTTATTACCTTTTTAATCAGTTGGAAATTCCGGGTGTCATTCCACCAAAAAGGAGTTTCGTTTACAAACTTTATTTAGTTTAGTTAAAACTGATTATCATTTATAATCAGCAATATTTTATTTCTGTATAAATAGTCAGACTTACGGACTGTAGTATTCGGAATCAGTTTTTAAAGTGCAAGCGAAAATACTTTCAATGATTTTATTTACCCCGTAAATAAATACAGTTTAATTTTTATGTTTCTGAAAATATTTTTTCACTTGCTTTTATTATTGCATTTTAATTTTTTATTAAGGTTTATAACTTGTAATGAAAGTCACTTCAAGAGATAACTTTATAAGTGTTTTACAAATCAAGTAAAACACATTTATTACTGCTGTGGTATATTTAAGGCCATTTAATAGATTCTAACCAAATATATATGTCAAAGACAAAAGTCTTGTCTAGACAAAAAGGTTCGCACAGTCACATATTTTCCTTATCACCAATTACTTCGACGTAGTTTGTGATTATGTAACATGCGAACTGGCTGTAATACTATAGTGCCTTCAAAACACCCATGTACGCTGAATATTTAAATTGAATCTCCGAGACCTTATCAGCTCTACAAAAACCTTAAAAGGCTGAAATAATTAGATGATTGTTTCAGGTTGCACATACAAGATTTCAACCACTCAATTCGAATCTTATATTCCTGTCATGAAAGTGTGAAACACTGCTACCACTTCACAAAATCAAAGTTTGCTCCCAATATTTGTCGGTGTCTGGTGTACGATTTTGGAATGATCTGCCTAAGTACTTAACCACTTTGTTCAAATTTAAGTATTTGCATCCGTAAAAAAATTAAAGTCACCTTAAATAGAAATAAAATAATTCGGAAATCATGTGAACGGTGCTGATCGTGTTGTTGTATCCATGCATGCTAGATTTCTTTTATACTCTGAATCGTAAATAAGATTTAATAAGTTTTTCATTTTAATTCATATAGTGTCACCAACTTAAAAATTAATTTCAGTAAGAGACTATACATTACTTTTATAAAGTTGTATTTTAATATAATAATATTTTATAATTAATTGCACGTTTTTTTTTAAAATTATTTTAACAGTAATGTCCAGAGAGGTAACTGTCGAATTACTAGTTTTATTACTGTTAGTTAGTTACTAAAAAAATCGTCAATGTATTTTACTAACTGTTATTCTTCGGTTTTCTGCACGTCTTTTTACTGTGTATAAACTGATATTTTATAATCTCAGCGTGTCTAGGTAATGAATTGTTTTATCTTTGTTATTTACTTTTGTCTTTAATGTAGTTATTTTAAAAATGATAAACGCATGTATGCGAATTAAGCTAATTACACGGTCATGGATTTGTTTGAGGGAAAGCGGAAACCTTTACTTTGAGACTTAAAGTCAAATAATAATCATTTTATAATCGACAATAGTTAAAAATTTGCAAGTTTAGAATTTTTTCCTCTTTGAAAATAAAAAGAGCAATACTTTATAAATTAACTGATAAAGCTTGCACATTAGCATTGTTGTTTGCTGTCGATAGATTTCAGGGGCGAGACGCAGGAAGTAATAAGTTACACTCTTATAAGCAGATATGGCCTTTGTCTAGTCAGGTCGCGTGATAGGCAAGGTAAGCATTGTAAGGGTTTTAATGAAATGAGGTTAGCGAAGTACCACTTAATATTTGGTAGCACAGCGAAATCCTTATTCTGCATGTACGTCTGAATGGAGACAATACGTTTACGAATAGCCACATTCAACGACATTTTGAATTGTGTTAGTACAAGTTACATATTGAGCAACATTTTAACAAAGGTAAATTAAGATTTTGACAGTGTTATTTTGAAAATAAAATTTTCGTGAAGAAAACTGCAAGAAACCTTATTTTTACACCCCACAGGCAACACAATCGCCTAAACTTTTCCTGCCTGGGTAGTTTGCAAATTTTGTGGAATTCTGCAATTTGTATGACCGGACTATGGTTGTGTGGTGCAGTTTAGCTATTTACTGGTGAATCAGTAGTGCACCAGAGTTAGGGACGGCTCAGTCAAATGCGGTCACACCAGTAACGAAGAAACCAAAATGTTACCTGCATAACTGAACTCAATGTGCGTGCAAATTAACCCTGAAAGTTAAAATCGTTTTCGTAATAGAAATATTAAATATTGTTTTAAACGTATGATACACGATATATACTAAATATTTGTCAGCTTGCTAGGTGTTATGCGAGTTACCAATTTAATAAATTGGGAAATATTGTTTCTGATGTCTTTGTTTTAAAAAGATGAAAAAACATTCGCCGCCGGTTTCAAAATATTACAGATACATGAACGAAATATACAAAACTCAGGTTTGTATGCAGTAGATGTGTACAGAGTTTAATGAAATTCTGAAAAATATACTATATCCTAAGAAATGTATTACTATGCCAAAAAAATAAAAAATAAAATGTTCGTAATTTTGAAAATATAAAGTCATGATGAACAAATTACACAAAAGTAAAGTTAGCATTGTATGTAGTACATGTGTGCCAAGGTTAGTGAAACTCCGAAATGTTTCCAATATATGTTATTCTGCGCTAAAAATATAAAAAGGGCGGATATTTTGAAAATATGAACACAGGATGAAAGAAATACAAAAAATTCAAGTCAGCTTTGTATGTAGTAAATGTGTACCAAGTTCGATTTTAATATAAAGTACGGTTCGTAAGATACTTAGCTTGATCGAAAAACGTCAACACCGAAAATATGAACATGGCGTAAACGAAATATATAAGTCAAGTCAGATGAGCAAGTATACTATATGTGTACAACGTTTGATGAAATTCGGTCCACTGGTCCAGAAGTAAACGGGAGGGGGGAGGGGGGCACACGCACACGGGCACACACATACGCACACACACACTTACAAGCCTACTTTTTTCTTCTGAAGTTGGCTATTTAATGTTAGAAATGTACACATTATGAAAACCTCGTTAATGTTTCCCGCGATAAATCAGCATCGCTTACTATATGTCTTTAAAGCTGCATCCGTATGAACCTTAAGTGAAAGTAGGGGCTACAGTGGCTGAATAGTCAGACCTCTCACTTCTCACCAAGGCGATTCTCGTCAAAGCCCCGCCATGGTCGGTCCATGGATTTTCACATGTGGAAATCTGGACGGACCATGCCGCTAGTCTCGGGTTTGTCTCGGGGATCTTCCTTTCTCCTTTCCTTCTCATTCCAGTGCTTGTGCATTGTACGATTTGATCCGATGTCATCCTCCTGGAAGAGCAAACTCCTGCTTAGGAGAAGGCTGACAGGGTGCTTCCTTGGGTCGCTGGCCTGGTCTGCCTAGTGTTTGCATGAAATAGGACTCTTCCTGGATAGACCTCGCCCTCAGCAAGGCGATCCTCTGTGATTCAATTCACATATTGTTAAGTCGCAAGGTGAGACTTGCTATACGCGGATCTAGATTTATTGGCACGGCAAGTCCTGCCACACCTTGTCTGGGACACACCAGGTGGTGACGCACCTGTGTATAGTTAGTACTTACTTCACTATACATATTCACATGAATCAGGAATTTACAAAAGGGACCAAGCCCAAGTGAGTAGAGTGCTGGTAAACAACAAAAAATCTTACTATAGTGGATCCGGAGTGAAGCAGGTAATCAATAATGGATAACTTGAAACTATAGTGTGTGTGGAACAATATGAAATATAACTGACATAGACACGCATTTATATTAATTATTTTTTAAATTTAATAATGGTATTGGATTTTATACCTTTTAAAAATAAGAAGCGTTTTTTTCTAACAATGACACACAAAATATAATGCCTTGAGTGTATATTAGTGAAATGTTGAAATATTCTAGTGAAAAACTAATAATATAATACATAGAAACATATTTTGCAAACAAAACACCACCCAGTACATTTTACCCATAAAGCAGTGTTATGTATTACACTATCAGAGAAAGCATAATGTCTTTGGTGTAGATTATTGGAACCTTAGTATATGCTAGTGAAAAATCTAATAAGCTACATTGAAAATTGTTATCCAACTACAATCATGTAAGTCATAAACAAAATAATGTGCTATTGGTACATTCATGGGCTCGTCCGTTTAACATATTTCTTGTATATGACTGAGTTTATTTCGTTGCTGATAGCTAAGAGAGTGCTTTGGAGAGTCGAAATCTCGTATAACCTGAATTTGCTTAAAAAGTGAACTTGGTCCCTTTTGCGAAATCCCGATTCCATTGTGCAGGGAGAGATGAGTGCTCTTGAGATGTGAGGGTTTAAGGTACCCGAAATCATGGGTAAGCAAGCATATGCCTAAGGGCGGCCAGTCGTAAATCTATAATTTGGGGTGTGAGACTCTAGCCCTCGGGTAACTTCCCCGTAATATATGTATTACTTCTTGAGAGAAAACTCTTGATCGTCTGTCGTATCTGTGATTCATTGTACACCTATGTTTATGACGTAACTGTAATTTGAATGCCGAACATCTCTGCAGATGAGCGGCTCTCAGATGAACCAGTTGACAAGTGGCTCGTAACACATGACGTCACATATTGCACAGATCACGTAGTTTAGAGTACGAAATAAGCACTGTAGGGGGGGTAGGGTATACGGTTGTTAAAGCACCGGCTGGTGCGTGTGGTGTAGGAGTGGGGGGGGGGGGATAGGAAGCGACAATCCCGCGAATTCGCCTCGCCTCGCTCGGACCCGCCGCGTACGGCTGGTCGGTCCCGATGAGCATAAAATGGAGATTGATGACTGGGGAGGGTGTGCCGGCTCACGCTCTCGCTTGCCGTTTTGTAATATCATATTTGTTCCCACCCTCTGCCCCTTAGTTCCTCCCCCTACACCCCTCACTGGCAAACTGTACTGGAGAGAGACGGCCAACGACACTAGAAATAACGAAGGAGAAGTAAAAAAATGCTAAACAAAGACGAGAACAGAAGGCACAGCATATCGCTTTTCCCTCCCATCCTTCCTCGTCCTCCGTTCTTACATCCGGGAAACAAATTGCTCGCTAAAAAAAACCTGCAGCGAAACAAAAAATATTACGAATCAAATACCCAATTCGTTCCCAGGAAAACCAATTACAACTGAATGTTTGCCGATGTATTCCGTACAAATGGTTGTAATATAAAAAAAACACTTGACCTGTTTCGTTAAAATATGAAACGGCGGATTAAAAAATGGCTTTTACTAACCGTGACTAAGAAATAATGTTTGCAGATGGATAAGATAGAAAATAATTTATAAATAACTTCTTGTAGTTGTTAACGCATGGACATACGTTTCCACTTAATCTACTAGCATATTGAAATTGCGTAGTATTTACAACGATGTCACGTATTTTCATACTTTGCTCATGAAACTTACAATTGCGCTTAAAAAAAATTTTAATAGTGTTGACGATAAGAAATTACCGTGTTTACTTAAATAAAGTGTATGATAAAGTCACAATAATTTTGCCATACATTGAAGCTTAAATTTCCAAGGCTAGAAAAACTGATGAAATAATTTTCTGGTTCGTTTATCTGAGTGTCTGTGTCTGTCTCACCATAAAACTTAAAACCTGTCTACAAAAATTAATTACACTTGTCACACTCAAACTCGATAATTTGTCCTATTTTTCTAGTTTCTGACACGGAATTTAATTAAATAAAACTATTGCAAAATCAATAGTCTTAAGAACTCTTCTTTTATGTACAAAATACTATAAAACTTCCATTAAAGTAGTTAGGGAAATTTAATTATTATATATGGTATTGACTACAAAATTTCCACTGTATCTAATAATTGTGAAAATGATATTTTTCATTGTTTTACACCATTTTTCATGACTATTAATCATAGTTCTACCAAATGTTATGCATAATAATATACTATTCAAAACCTAAGCTACAATTCTTAAAGTGTCTGCAAAAAAATATATTTTTTGGCAATTTACTGTTAACTACTATTCCAGTTGACTTATTTCGAAACAACCTGATATGATAAAAACTTCCAGTACAACAATAAAATGTGGCAATTTATAGCAACTTTTTTTTAATTTTGTACGAACCAATTCAAAAATAATTTATAGCGTATTTTAATTTTTGGAAATTAAATAAAGTTAGGCAGAAGTAATTTTTGTTATTTTTGGATGTAAGCTATTGTTTGTAAAAGTTGCTAAGTCACACACAGAAGCATACAAATAATTCCGAAAAATTATTAGAAACAGTTTAAATGGGAACTAAAAAAAAGATAAAAGTAAAGTCAAACAGGCAAAGATAAAACAGGTGCGTGAAAACTGCGACAACGATGGACGAACACAGCGAAAACAAAACAAATGAACACAGAGACAGAAATGGCTGTAGAAAAGACAACACAACGAATAACAAAGACTCTGTAATATTAATTAACTGAGGGTTCGCTGAGACTCAGCAACTATCGCTATCAATGGCGTGTAAGTAAAAACAAATAACATTAGTTCGTCATACAGCCCCATTGCAATATATTCAAAGAACACGCAAATTATATAATATGTTAAATTTCAATTGCATTTATTAGTCATCAGTTTTTCGCTTGTAGTACTTGAGGGTGATATCACCATTAATAGGCCCACCTCGGAATCTTTTAGCTGATTCCCACAAATGTTGCATAAGAGCCCGGTAGAGAGCACTTTGCATCGTAATTTTTGTTTGTATATTTGTAACAGACATTTTATAATTTGTAGAAATAAACTGTGACAAAGTTTTGCTGGTATGAATTTTTTGTCTGTAATAGTTTTAGCATTACGGATTTTCAAAGTCAAAATTGGCAGGTCACATTATTAATTGCGATGTTATAACGAACTGACTTATCGAACTGAAATAGTTCACGCTTAACTATAACAATATGGGCTACAATTTTTTCTATATCAAAGTGGAAAATAATATTTTTTTATTTTTATTTAAACATTATAATTTACAAACATATATATATATATATATATATATATATATATATATATATATAATATCGTTATTCAGCGTGAATTATTTCAGTACAGTAAGTCAGTCGGTTTTGGTGAAATACATAAATCTGTGACTTGCAAATTTTGAGTTTAAGAACTATGAGAGAGAAAAATTTTTCACAATAGCTATATTTAGTACAAATTTTTGTCTAAAAAAGGGGGGGAAATTATATATTGTACACATATAAAAATAAAAACGTAATGAAGAAAATCGCTGTCTTCCCGTGATCTTATGAAACGTTCTGAAAAAAAAAGTGTTTCCCTAAATTTTTGGTACCCTGTTAGTTTAACCACCAACCCTTATTTTTTGTTATAAACTTTGGCGAGTGCAAACAAAACAGCTCACCAAAGTTGCACAGCAATAGGATGAATGGTATAGGAACGCACAGAAGACGAACCAACAAACAAATATTTATATGCATTTTCTTGGCTTGTGGGTGTGAGCCGCGTCTGGAGATTGTCTTGCGACGTTTCGGCAGTCGTTGCAGCTGCCATCATCCGGTAGTCGGAGTCGGAGACCAACTGGACAGCTGCAACGACTGCCGAAACGTCGCAAGGCAATCTTCAGACGCGGCTCACACCCACAAGCCAAGAAAATGCAGACAACGGCCGCGAAAGCCTGTGATCTATTTTAAATATTTATATATTTTAGATACTTTAAAACTCTGAAATATTTGTAATGTTTTTTTAAACAGCTTCTCCCTCTAATAATAATGTATGGAGCTTAAAACAGGTGAAAGTATACCGCTGTAACTAGCTCCAGTGGTCCTCAGAAACCACGCGGCAGCTGGCTGGCAGTTTGGAAGATGATGTGCAGTCCAGCAGCTTCTCACCGTGGCAATATCGTTACGTTGACGGCACCAGCTTCCTCGGTCATAACCGCTCTCTGGCTGATCCGCGATGTTTATGTGCGACACTTGTGACTCCTTCGAGCACGTGATGCATGAGGGTGCTTCTGGTATCAGCGACCTCCCTCCCCTACACTTCCTCCTGCAGCCGCGTCGAACAATGTTTGCCAACCCTTCATCCTGCACTCGCTCCTTGTCCACGTCGTAAAGAAACAATAGCGCTCTCGAGGCTAGCTGGGGAATAATGCATGGCCGATACGACGAGATGAAACACCATTCGTGAAGCAGCAAACGACCGTCCCCGTAGTAAAATGTGTTATATTCGCACAACTACGACCAGCAGGAAAGATTTTGCAAAACATATAATACAAACCAAACATGGAAAGAGTCATGAAATATATATGAACGTGCTCACGTATCACTACAAAATAACATGAAGAAAGCTGTACGGTGCAATTTCATTTATAGTACATAAATTATGGATTCTATTCAAACAAACGATTTAAACATCATATCAATTAACTTTTTTTGTGTGTTTTCACTGCATTAGACATGGTTAGTAAAATTATTTTTATACAAATTCTTCACTTAATAATCGCGAAACCATAACAGAAATATAATTATTTGGAAATTCTTCAACATGTGAAATCGCTGAATAAATGTTACGTATTAAATCTTCCCAACAGCTTCACCGTGAGACCATAGTTAAAATATATTTTGTACGGTGGATGAAAATTACGGCTAAGTTTGATTGTGACCGAATCACAGTCATGTTCAAAAGGTGAACTGAACATGCTGGCATAAAAAAGACAATTCAGCTGTTTCAAAGGCATACTGAATATTTTTATATTTTATATTATTACCGGCAGATCCCCGCGGCTTTGCTTGTGAGTATTATTCGTAACGGATAATATTTAATTTAATCGAAAAACTTCTTTGTACACAAGATTGGTACTTCAGTCATCAAGTGTTAGAATGTCCAAGCGGTTAATTCTGCAGCAGGATAAGTAGCTATAACTGTCCACGCGAAAAGCAGTCTTAAGTATGTCCCTGCACTACCAGCGACTTCGACTGGGCCTTATTTATAGCCCTGCCAATTTGACGCTGTAGGGTAGTTAAAGACACCTAAGGTAAGAGGTTAATCGAATGAAAAACATCTGATTTGCCCTGCGCACAACCATTGGTGACGGTGCCCTCAATAATATATTTTCAAAATATTCACTTGAACTTCATTGCCATTACTATGTTTCAGTGCGAAAAGGTTTCGCGGAAACGTATTTGGTACCCCAACCTTGAGATTAGTGAGATTATATATCGTCGGTTTACTGCCAAAAGTGACCAAGTCAAAATGAGATAAAATGATAAAAATGCTATGAATATGTTTATGTTGCTCACGAACAATTGCCCAAGTTTTGAGTCTATTCGTCTTTTATACTCGTGTGTCACAGTATAGTAACTTACCACATTTTTTGTTAATACCTATTATTTATTAGTGTTTTTAAAGAAAATAACATTTATGACTTAAGTTAATCACTTTGGCAGTATACCGACTATATGTCAGCTGATGTTGTAGAGGAACCTAGGTGGAAAGAGAACTGCATAATCCATTTTACCCCTTTTAAACGACTACATGTAAATTGTGCTAATTTTTTTTGTGTGTGTTGTTATGTCTCAGAATTGAACGTTCGCACGCAATTTTTAACGGAGTTTTAGCCCAGAACATCCCGGAATTTATACCAGAGTAACAAACAACTGCGTCACGTAACGTCGAAATAAGTCACGAAAATAAAAATTTATTTAAAAAAATATATATTTGTGTCCTGGGCTCATAGAGGTTGAACAACACCACATCTCGATAGGTTACTGTAGAGTGAAACTCCTGTATGAGTTATTTCTCACTGCTCGTTCCTGCTTTCCGGATCGTCTGCCTTGAATGTTTACCAATTTTTGTTTTATTCTTAATAATCACGTTATCTTATAAAGTAAAAAAAAAATTAATAATTACGTAAGCATCACTCTGACACGAACAACACCTCAATATCGCTACTGGTTAGATATATATCGTGGGTTGATGGAAAACAAATTTTGTGCTTTTTCGCTCTTTTGGGTGTCGAATTTCGAAATATTTTAAATTCACATCGTAGACATTTGTATAAGTATCCAATTAAAGTGTAAAACACAACGCTAGCCCGTTCAGTTGAATCAAAATCGATCGTTCACTAAAAACATATCACCCGTGCACAGTACTCAGAAATCGAATTTCTAAAAGTCTTATAACCGTTTTGCGACCATTTCTGTAATCATAATCCTGAAGCAAATATAACTGTATATCTCGACAGACTCGATAGATAGCGAGGATTTATCTACATAAAACATATTCACGGACTTTTCACCGCCTAAGAGAGTAAATTACGAAAAACCCTTGAATCACGTTTTAGAATTCTTTATTGGTGTCATGTGGAAGTGAAAAACACGACATTAGCCCGCTGGTTTCAAGATATATCGATGATTATTTGAAAACACATTTAACGTATTTTCACCCCCTTAATTAAAGAATTTCGAATCTTTTTTGACTCCTGTCATAGACATTTGTATAAGTACCCAATTGAAGTAAAAATCACGACGATAGCCAATTGTGTTTCAAAAATATAAAGATGATTCATGAAAATCACATTTTGCCTTTCTTTTACTGCTTGGGGGTCAAGTTTCAAAAACCCTTAAACTGCTTTTTAAGTATTTATGTAAGCAACATTTTGAAGCGACAACCAACTCTATATCCCGAAGGATTCGATAGATATCGATAGTTAATCGGAGACACATTTAAGGTCTCATCCCTCCATAAATATTCAATTTCAAAAAATCCTTAAATTAGTCAACATGCATTTTGATAAGTGTCCTATTAAAGCAAAAATCACAATGGTAGGCCGTCGGTTTCGAGATCTATAGACGTTTATTAGGAAACACATTTCACCCCTTTTCACCCTCTTAGAAGTCGAATTTCGAAAAATCCCTTGTTAGCGCTCGTCTACGACTTGAGGGGAACCCACACTAAAATTTTCCACGATTCTAGATTCAGTGGTTTGGGCTGCAGTTTGATATGTCAGTCAGCCAGTCGGTGTTCATTTTATACATACAGATATCTTTATATTATTTTTGAAGCAACGGACATTTAAGTGGTACGGCTCGACTTTGCAGAGTCCACATTATTCTTGATGTGGTTGTTGATTTTGTGCGTGCTCAAATCTCAAATTGTTAAGATTTTCTATGTCACCCAGTCTATCTTGAAACATGAAACTCATAGACTGCATGACTAGAGATCTGTAAATTTCACAATTTCATCGAAGAAGACGTACCATTTTGAATTTCTGTACACGTGATCATGATTTAGCCACTGATACAGATAGTTTTCAGATGATTTAACCAATATATGACCTGCATACAAATATTCATGCCCCCTACGACGCCACGTTGCCAGATGTATAACTATCCACTCACTGGATCAGTGTCGAAGAAAAGTTAGATGAAGACCTAGGATACAAAAGATTGTGGAGTCCAGCTGGATGCTCTTTTAACACGCGACATCGCGGGTTCATATTAAGAGATATACTGAGCAAATTGGAATGTAGGGCTTACCTATAAACCTGCGCAAAAATAATATCAAGCCATTATTTATATTCATTAATAACTGAGCCAAACATAAAAAAAAAATGTTGTAATGGACCTTTGAGTGGCCCGATGCACCAATAATTAAGGATTTAAATAATGCTCTGCTTTTCAGAAAACAAAGTAAAGTGAATGTTGCTGTAGTGGTGAGGTACCTACTGCCTGATGTACTTAATTTCATATACGCAGTGTGATTCGCTGTCACATTTGTGAGCTACAAAATTCGATCCGCCTAAGTGTTCCAATTTATGTTGCATAAACAACACGCAGAGAACAACACACATACCAGATAGTGTTCTTTATGGTGTCGATTCACAGAAAATTTTTCTTAGGAAAATCTTGTAATACGAAATCATTTTTAATCTTATTTTCGAATAGGCCTGCCAACAAAGGACCAAGACATTCAACATCAATACTTTGACAGGACTTTGATGTTTGCCCAGTATATACGCATTCGTACACTATGTCGTTTTCTCATGTCCTCCGTCCAAAGGCTCCTGGGCATTTACGAAGTGGTTTGTCCTGAAACCTCTTAGCTTGTTCATAAGTTATGGCCCGTTTTGGTGTCATTTTGCGTTTTTCCATGTCCTGCGATTTCTTTCATTGTTTCTATAAGCCAACGAATCTTCGTTTTTCTACGTTCCTAATAAGTGAGAAGGCGTTTAGTCAATCGGATGATGTTCATTATTGTGTCATGCCCATGTGAGATAAGATATCTACGCCTGGCAACGTCTGTAATTTGTTCTGTGCAACTACATAGTTACCGATTATGTTGCCTCTGGTATTCACTTTCTATTGTAATTGGTCTCGGTATATTCCTGAGGATTTACCTCTTGTTGACGTCCAATTTAACAGTAGGCCTTCTCTATTAAAGGATTCGTCATTCTGAGACATGTAGGACTTCAGTGTAGATGATTGTATGGTAATGTCTGAGTTTATTACAACGGAAACAATACCTCTTACTGTACATATTCTTTGTCAGTTGCTATGCAACTCCAGTTTGTTAATCAGACATGTTTACAGCTACTTTTTCTGAGAGTTAATGTCAAAGCCATTTTCACTGGTGTATGAAATTGTTGGCTTTTCGATTTTACCTGATCTAACTGAAATTCATTCACTGTCAATTTAACGTTATTGATATATTTAGTCCTTTTCTGAGCCATTATGTAATCCAACCCTTGCAGATCGGTGTTCGAGTATGTTGAGTTTTTTCACTGCAATTCTTACAGAACTCCCTAGCAACACTAGATTGGCTGCTGAAGTTAAACAATATGCGAGCTTCTTTTGTTTTCCGTCCAGGTAAATACCACTTTTAACTTTGTTGCTCTAGTTAAATACGTTTTACATTCATTCTGTTTTCTCTGCTGAAAAGCTACGTATTTTTACTTATAGTTAAAACGCTAGGATTTTTTATTTGAGGGAAACATTGTTACTTTGTAATATCAATTGACAACGGCGTGTACCATTCACACCTCGGTCAGCCTTCCTCTCAGCTGTGTCGCCAGTACGTGATTTAGTCGGCCCATCGTCCCCGCAGCACTTGTCGTTCCAGCTTAATGGTAGGCTTTCCAGCTGTTAGAATTCCAGTGTTGTCACCCTCCTTACTGCTCATCCTGCAGAGTCTTTCAACTGTTTCTTTCACGTCTGTCGTGCCACGAAAGTCGATCCCACACTATGAGCTGCCCTTTCTTAAGAGCGTTTGGAAAGCGTTGCAGCAAGTTTCGAGTGTTAATTTTTTGACGGAACTACTCAACGCGCTTCAAAATGGTTCGTCTACGAAAAGAAGACACACGTCAATGTATGACGTCATAAGCTCGAAGATTCGGTACGCGCGTTTTAAATATGATTTTCGGGCCTCCCAAAATGGCTAAAAACGGCTTTTTCAGACTGCCGTATCTGGGATTACAGAAACCAAAATCTAAAAACGTACAAATAGAAGCACGTGTTGGACTTTAAACTATACTTCTCACAAATAAAATGATATGGTCAACGCTTAAAGTCCCATAGCAAAATTAACACTAGTACAGATCTACGCGCCAGTTGAGTGGCTTGCACGTAGAGGTCAAACTACGTTACACACGTCGGCCGCCGGCGACCTTACGTTTTATCGATTTTCTGCCTCACACACAAACGCAGTCTATATAGGGAACCGCCTTAAGCGTCAACTACGTGAGGTCATTCCTCTTACCGTCTTCTACGCGCACATTTTATATACATCATTTAATGCAGATGTTACCATCACAGCATTGCGATAACGCTTACTAATGCTTAAATCGCTATTTGCCATACATTTTATATACGGATATAATTTGTTTTTTTATTTGTTCTGATGTGACATCTACAACTGATGTTTACTGTCAAGCAAGTAAATAATTTATTTTTGTGTTCCATGTACACAGACAAACTATTATTGTGAGTTGTTTTTCTCGAGTAAATACAGAGACCTTTAATTAGAAACGCATTATTTGAAGGTTAGCAGATTTAATTTAACAAACTGGGTAGTTAAGTAAGCTTAAGTTATATATGTATAACGTTCCTTCAACTTAGCTTACACATATGTTTTGTGCTCAGTCATGACGTATTCAAAAGAAGAAATCAAATCTCTTATAAGTACGTACATTTAAGTTCGGTTTTTAGAAAATTGTGATACTTTGAGGATTTGACATTGTATTGTTCTATTCCGTTTCAATTTCGCTATTTGAAAATATCTTTTTCTCTGCTAAGCTGTCCTCCAACGCATTTAATGGTCAAGTACCATTTAATTTTTTTTTTTTTTTTTTGCTTTTTGAAGAATTGTTTTTGTATGAGTTTTTTTACGTTGGAAAAATATCTGTATTTTTAATATTAAAACATCTACAATCATAGTAATTTTGAAATTGTATGAAATAATATCAGCTCTTTATAGTTTAAATATAACTGAAGTACTTGTTAAACACATATTTATTGTTATTTTAACACATAATTATTAATGTTAATATATTAAATCTTATTATAATTTAATACACATTTCCTTAAAAACATTTAAGATAACAGCACAATACGAATAACGTTCCACGACACGACGAACAATGTTCACAGAAAAAATTACGGTACCAATATTCAAAAAGTGTGTGATATATGATACGTATATATATATATATATATATATATATATATATATATATATATATATATATATATATATATAGACATAAAATAACTAAATTTATTTTGATAAGTGATATAACTTTTATTCTTACACGCAGTCCCGAATACCTGCTCAATGTAATATTCATCCTTGCTGTGTGTTGATTCATTTGAGTGAGAGCATTCCTAAGAGCAGGTAGCAGCGTTGTTTTGACTTTACTCTCCCTAAAAGTTCTCACCACGGTTTTCGCAGGTTTTCTGAGTGGATAAAATTT
The DNA here is from genome assembly GCA_003012365.1 of Medauroidea extradentata. Classification (NCBI taxonomy): domain Eukaryota; kingdom Metazoa; phylum Arthropoda; class Insecta; order Phasmatodea; family Phasmatidae; genus Medauroidea; species Medauroidea extradentata. The sequence continues at coordinate 4,730 of PNEQ01116726.1, read as the reverse complement.
GACAGTGAAAATCCAGTTATTAGCTTTATGTTAAGATTCTTACTTCGCGATTTTTGATACTTAGTAAATTTTAATACTTCTAAATTTTATCATTAAATGAAATAGAAACATTTAAAAACTTTGTGCGTGTCGTAAAAATATAAATAAAATTAAACATAAACATTAGCAGTAACCACTTTATACATCGAGGTGATACGTCATAACTCGTGGGTACAATATCGCCAGGCATTAAGGCGGCTGCCTACCCCACGCTTCAAATGCGTTACAGTGTGTTTGTAAACAGCTTTTTTTCTTCGAAAATATTCCACGTGAGACTATCGTGCCAACGTACGAAAAGAAAACAAACTTCAGACAAGGTTGGAACCTCATTATTAAGACGCTACGCTCATTAAAAGCACTGTTTATAAGCCCTCCAACATGGCTAAAAACGGCCTTTTCAGTCTTCCGTACTTCAAAATGCACTAACCGGATGTATGTGAAACTCAAATAGCGACCTGCACTGAACTTAGTTGCAGACTTTCCGTCAATAAAATTATATGGTCACCGCTTAGTGTCCCATAGTAAAAACCTGTCGGCGAGAACCTTGCACGCTAGTTCAGCGCTTGGCTCGTTGAGGCGAAGCGGCATTTGATGCGCGCTTCAAAGTCGACCTTACTGCTCCGTCACTACTGAACCTCTTAAATCTCAGTTGGGCGACGTCCTAAACATATCAATTTCACCCTGTAAAACGAGTAAAGTAAGATAAAAAAACCTTTAATCTGGATTTGATATTGCTTTTACTGAAAAGGGTTACATGAAAACCAAACATTTTCGCCACATGTCTTCACAATTTCAACTAGCATAGTTTACTGGGAAATGTCCTTCTAATACTGGGAGGACACTAGTCACATATATATGAATGTGTTAAATACAGTACAACTACTCAGGAATCGTTTGTAATTATATCTGCGAATTGCAATCACGAGCTCCATCATTTAGACAAAGGATTTAATAGTGCACTGCAAGTTTACTGGACAGAATCTGTTCACTCACTTCGAAGAACGGATCCGGATCGTCCGTTCGGAAATCTTAAAATAATAAATCTAGTTGCTGTTCGTGGATGAAATTGGTAACACCAAAAATGATTTTTAATCTTTTTGTGCAACAAGAATACATCAGTTTCATCCAGGCGTCATTCCAGCTTCTGCTTTTTTCTCCAGCACACTTTGAGGAATAATCCAATCCCAGCATACGTTCAACTCACACATTACAATGATATTCACAACAGTATCTCATGATTTGGCACATTTATAAAGACGCCGGAAATTAAAATAATCCCGGGCAAACACAAGAAAGTGTAAACATATCCTCGCAATTTGCCACGAAAACACTACCTTCCTAGTACGACAAAGTCAATTACATCTACATAAAAAACCGTAACATCTCCAAATAGCCTTCCAGATAACAATACAGACTGTGGATACTACGGAGCTTGTTAATTTGAAGATGCAGGGAAATACTTAAACTAGATACAGTGTGTGAAATGCAGTCGCTTGTTGTACGAAGAAAGCTACGATGGGAAGGTGCACAAAGGGGCCTGTGCGATACCTGCCAGGATTATGACAGTGAATTACACAATCACTTTTTTTTTTTTTGGTCTCGGAAATCAAAGTGTAAAGTAGTAGTATTTTCAAACCTACTTGATTTGTTTAAAAATGCATTTCGGCAAAATTCTACTTAAATAATAACTTTGAAACTTATTCATAACTTTATACAACGTAGTTTTACCAAAGTAGAGTTATTACACCATGTGTATATGTATATGTGTATATATATGTATATGTGTGTATGTATACATATATACATATATATGAGTGTGTTTTATGATTAAATTGCCTTTTAAACAATTAGTTGCATGGATCGACTACGCTAAATTACAGACATTAAGCGTTAAATGGGTACCATTCAGTCCAAGGTGCCATGTCAATGCAGGAGCTACAGATATATAAAAATGTTTAATTTCAAGTCGTCTGGATGAAAAAAAGAACTGAAGAAATAGCAAGCTTACACAGCTACGAGAAAAGCATTTGTATCATGTGCAAATAAGAAGAAGTAAGGAAATACAAAATAAATATTCTTCCATTTTTAAAATGGCAGAAACGCCATTGCATTGTGTTTGTATCCCGGAGAGTGTTGTCACTGATGATTTCTATCTTAGAACTTTAAATAAAATATGTTTGTAGCCAATGAATGTTTTTTTAAGACGTCACCAATTATAAAACAAAAAAGCGCGTGACGGTACAAAGTTGACAGTTATGGTGCAATGTGTATCCAACTCATGGCACTTATTGGTGAGAGTGTTAAAGGGGAAGTTCACCAAAACAAAATTTACAAATTTTATTAGTAATTTTTATGTTTGTACGAGGTGTGGTTGATTTGTAGACATACATTGTGACTATTTTTTACATTAATACACATTTTTGTATTCCATAGTTTTTCAATAATTACATGTCAAAGTCAAAATTTGGATCATTCGGTATTATACAGTGAAAGAAAAGCAACTAACTGACATAAACGAAATTATTCACACTGAACAGCAGTGTAATGGGCTACGTCAAAATATTTGTAGTAACCCACTCAATTGGAAAAAAAAAAAATAATAATAGGCCAATTTTCTGAAAATCTTAATTAATTTATTAGTGACACCTTAAAAAAGCAGGCCTAAACGATTTAACGATATTGATTTAAATATAAAATGTCAAAACTTAAAATTTGGTGGCAATCTATATTTAAAATTTCAAGTTTTGATGGAGATTAATTTTTTCGTTTATTTCTAACTCGTAAATTAGTAGACCTAATACAACAAACACTTTTCAACGTTTAGTCTTTAGATGATGAATTATCATAACAAAGCAGTTTGTATCGGACAAATGGTACACGATGAATGCCAAAGTGGTAAATGACCTTAAGAGCCAAATATTTTAGGTTTTCCCTATACACGAGCGAAACTCATAAAAGTCACTGACACTAAAAGTATTATGTGTGTTAACAGCTTGAGGAAATTATGTCCACAGGTTCAAGAATTTTACGGGACATTTATGTACACACACAGGGCTGTACAAGTAGACACAAAAAGATGATGAAGACTCCATACACCTGTTTTTTTCCTTCAAAAATTTGGCCAAAACGAGTAAAGAGTTAAAATAGACTTAGAAATAAAATGAAAATTATTTATTTCAATGTGGATTTTCTTACATAATAAAGTTAAAATAAAAATTTATATTATTTGATGAAATTATATATTAAGATAAATTACAACAAAAAAGTCTTGGAAATTTAAATATATTTTATGCATGCGGTAATATTCATAATTTAAAACTACGATAAACTGAAAACGTTCTTATATTTATTGAAACGTAATTTTTACCTCATGTGTAAAACAAATTTGTTCGGGATGCGGGTGGCAAGAAGAATAGTATCAGACTATAAAAGCACTGCGAACACAATGCAATTATTTAACCTACAAATGTCTCATATTTTCATATGAAATACTTACCAGAAAGATAAAAACACGAATAATATTTTAGAAGATACATACAGGTACGTTACGTCAGAAGTTACGTATTTCCAGAAACGTCAGAATGGATTGGATGGTGTCTTGGCAAACAGCGGCAGGAAAAAACCAATATTTTAGACCAGCAGGCAACTGCTCAAGTTGGCGGCCGACTTCCTGAGAGTTTGAAGAGGCTCGCAGTGTAAATACGATTCCACGTGAGCAAACAGACAACTGTCGACACCCTTAACGTAGACATTGTCCGCACGCCACCGATAAGGACACAGGATTCAAGGGAAGACGAGGGACGTGCCTGTGTAACTCCCACGCACTGTACTCAGAGATACGTCACGTGACCGGAGGCACCTATTACTAGTCATCTTAACATGCTTCACATTTTAGCGTTTACATGTATTTGCTTTAGTTCAATTAAAGTGTATGGAAAGTTACGATATCGAGAGTACGATTGGAATACTCCATCGTCAATAAAACATGAACTACACTTCAAAATTTAATGATAGATTTTTTTCGAGTAGATATTTTATCAGCAGGCTTTTAATTATATAGCAATATGCGGTAGTATGCTTTACTTTCGAATAAAAAAATTGAATAACTGTTTATAAAAATAAAGGTTTGATACAACAAAATCAGCAAAAATGGAAAACTCTAATTTTTATAATTTCTAACATGATAATAACTAGGCCTATATAATAACTGAATTTAAAAAATACTCGCGTTTTAATATGAAAATAATTTTACCATACGAATATCCCTGCGCAAAGGCTTACGGGTGTTAAAATTAATTTCAAATGAAAATACGAACATTTTTGAAATTATGTTATTATTGAGGCCTAGATGTTTGTTTCCCGTAAAATTCTTGAACCTGTGAACATATTTCCTCAAGCTGTTTACACACATAATACTTTCAGTGTCAGTGACTTTTATGAGTTTCGCTCGTTTATAGGGAAAACAAAATATTTGGCTCTTAAGGTCATTTACCACTGTAAAGAAAAAAATATTGTGAAACCTTTTCTTTCACTTTAATAAAGGATGAGATAATATAGGAAAAAGCCAACCAATATCTCTATTACTAGAGCTACTGACCAAATGGAAACCAAACGCCTGTAGAAGTCATAAGAAGTATATTTAAACAGAATTCATATGATAGGAAAAATAATGACTTCTACAGACAAGTCAG
>PNEQ01116720.1:0-16114 GCA_003012365.1 Medauroidea extradentata | reverse complement strand
TCCCCAGCAGTACTCTAGATGTGACCACCCCCTTGCTTGACACAGTAAAACATTTGTAGCTATAAGCAGTGACTCGATAGGTGCCTCAAGAACACATTATGTGATCTTGTAAATCAATGTCTCAACAATAACTGACGAACTAGTCCTACCGGTATCTAGCTTTTTAGATTATTGTCAAACGAAATGCACACGACATGTACCCCTTAGGGGGCCAAATATCGACTGCAAACTTATAAATATTCACACACTCACAATTGTGCTGCCGCACATACAGATTTCACATGTCATGTGTATAACTCAATACTTTACTTACTGATCTGTTGGGAACTCCAAATATTCTTCAATAAGAATGAGAATTTCCAGTACAGTATCTTTTGTCAACAGAAATCTTTTAAAGAACTCGTCGTCGTCATATACATTAATAAAATCTGGCCGTTCTTTATAGATTTTTTGTTTCCGTACTCTTCTCATGTTATGTAGAAACCTATCATGGTCATCGTCATCTATATCAATCCAATTATCCATCACATTAAAAATTTATGTCACGTACAAACAGCACTAACCTCAAAACACTTGCCATACAACTTCAATTTCAAAATGGCGACGTTTCTGTGGTGCTATGCTGTTGTTAAACTGCTTAATCACTACCTACAGTACGTGTTAAGTTAGCAATAACATTGAAGTGGACTTCAGTGTTAACAAGAACTTGTAAAATACGTTAACAGCAACTTCGTTGTAAAAGTGGTTGTTAAATCCTAACAGGAAGTCTAACACAGAGTTGTAAAAGTGGCCCTAAATAAAATTATTATTCTATGTGGCGACTTAAATACTGACTTTAGTACTAACACCAGAACTAAGCAATAACTAGAAAATATTTTAATTGCTAACAATTTATAAAATAAACAAATGGAATCCACACACTACGCAACAACATCAGCCACTGCTATAGACTACGTAATTAGTAAGTCTGAAATGCATTTAACCGTTAACAACATTGATACAGGATTGTCAGACCAATATGCGCAACTCACAGAAGTTGTTCTCAACGATTCAGCTACAACATTGCCAGTCACATATAAAAAAATTAGAAAATACGGTCCAGTAAATTATGAATACATACTTTAATTCTGAATTAGCTACATTAAATTGGGAATAAATAAATGAATTTAATTATGTTAACACTAACCACAATATTTTTCTTGAATTTCTGTTAAAACAACTTCTACAGAAAACCAGTGGCACACACAGGAATATCTTTTAGAGGGGTCCAAAAATGTTCCTTAAATGTGTATATAAATAATGTTCCTGCATTGTACATACACTTTATGCTAATTTTTTTTAAGTCAGGGACCTTGACTTTTTAATTTCCTGTTATATTTAACCACTCAATAATGCACTTAATTGAAAAATATTAAATAAATCACACTTGTATCACACACATAACATAATTTCTAGCATGTTCTGAAATAATCAAAAATTTTCATTTAGATAACAGTAATAGATATTTAGAGAAGTATATTTATAAATGTTGCACTGTTGAATCTAATGTGTGCATCGCCAGTATAACACATGCTCTTATATTCTAAATAACATACAATCTAACTTCATCTGGAGGCGCATGCTTCGCCAATCGAAGAACACAAATAGGAACACGAAATTTCAAAGTTTGCTGGCCCAGTTGCTAAAGTTTCTTTATTCACTATTTTATAAGGCGGCATAGTATACAGTTACTTGTAGGAAATCATCTTTTAATATACATTTAGTTGTGAAATATGTAACTAACATTTTGAGTTTTCGATTTAGAACACTTGACACCAGTAATTTTGCCCTCTAATAATCAGAATTACTGCTAACTGTTGTAAAAATAATTTGCATATCATTACATCGTATACAGTTCTGTATTGCGATTTATATATCCTTAGGCTGGGCCTGTGGTGCGAAAACATCCATCACCCATGTAAGCTCTCCTATGGAAATTTTTGAAGTTTACTCGCAAAACTTGAGAAAACTAGCATCACAGAGCAAAAAAATTTTTTTAAATAAATATAATAAAGCACATTATTTTAAAAAACCCATTAATTTAACCAAAGATTCAACTTTATTGTTATTGTTATTTTATATTTATGTGTTTGTGTCACAGGCCACTAGGCTGCCACCCAGGTTGCCTGGCCCTGCATGTAAACGGGTCCTGATTTCACACTACATTTATAATGAAGACACGCTCAAAGAAAATAAAAGTTACTCTCTCTGATATCTATGGTTAACTACGTCAACAGCATTAATACCTCTGAAGCTAACTGCCAGTGCTGCGTTTACATGATGTTCGGGCTGTACATAGTGTAATTGGCTACATACTTTCGCATTATAGTATACATAGTCGGCATTATGTTTGTTTTGTTCATGCATCATGAATTCTTTGAATTTGGCGACAAGATATCACGGAAAGATGTGACAAAAGACGAGTGTAAATAAAGATGGCGGTCGGCTACCTGTTCGTGATAATATGAGCCGGACAACGAACGTTACATCGACGAAACATTTGGTCCTCCGGGCCAGATAAATTACGAAACGAAAGGTTTTCGCCTCGATGCTTCGCGCAAGTTAGTTTCGTTTGTTATACAACACGTATTTTCGCATCAGCACGCCCGTGCGTCAGCTTGAAGTGCGTAATTTCTTTCGTTAGTGAACATTACTCGGGTGTAAAAATCTGAAAATCAGCTAATGCGGCGCGGATTACGTGAGACAAGCATATTCAATAGTTCATGAATTAACAGCAGAAACATTTTGTCTTTGTTACAACCACGGTCGTAGAAGAACAGGTCTGGACACTCGCCTGGGTATTTGACCCCCTTGTTGTTTGGCTGTAGTTCACCAAGTTACCGAGAATATTCTGTTTTATTGGCGCTGATGTTACGGCGGTCGGACTAAACTCCGCCCACTTCCTTTCCGCTAAGATAAATTTATCAAAACGTATTTTTTTATCAATATGTGAAATACTTTCTTCGCTCACAAATTTAAGAAAATGCTCCAGCAATCTTTATTTACTTTATAAATTTAACAATGGAAAAAAGTGGGTGGAGTTTGAGTCCGACCGCCCGGAAAACAGCGCCAAAAAGTACGACATTCTCGGTAAATTGACGAACTACAGCCAAACAACAAGGGGGTCAAGCAAAATACATTGTTCGATAGGCGAGTGTCCAGACCTGTTCTTCTACGACCGTTGTTACAACACATTGGCAATATAAACTGCCAAAACCGGTTACAACTCGCTTGGCGTATATCGATTGCATCTTCGATACTATCGATCCGTACGACTGACGCGACTGTTGGGAAAATCACCTATCGATAGTTTTATTTTCATACAGCCATACCACATAGGAGCATGGCGGACTAGGTTCACGCGCAGGCTTTACGTCTCGAGCTTGCAGAAAATCGTCTGCAATGAGCCATGGACCTGGCAAAATTGATTGTAATGTGCACAACGAAACAATAAGTTTCATTGGTCACGTGTCGTGATTTTACTCAAGCGCGCCAAGGTTATGATACTTTTGTAAATATTCCAAATACCATTGAAATATATTTTTCGAATTCGGCACTGAAGAGGTAAATAAATTAAGCTGTGTTTCCGATTCACAATCTATGTACATCGATCCAATTTTTGTTTAAGATTGATGCTTACTCAAATACCTAAAAGGTAATTTCACGAATTTTCGGAATGCCACACCTAAGGAGGTTAAAAGGGATGAAAAGTGATTAAATGTGTTTTTAGTTAATCGTCCGTATATATTGAACCTAGCGGATTATTTTCGTGTTTTTAGGTCCAAGAGACACCAGTTAAGTAGTCTAAAATATGATACAAGGATATTTAGAAATTCAGTCTCTCAGGAGCTGAAAATACCTGGAATGTGTTTTACATAAATCGTCGATATATATCGAACCCATCGAAATATATTAGAATATTTTGTTGCTTCAGGGTGATGAATATGTAAATGACAGAAAAAGGGGTTTCAGATTTTTCAAAATTCGAACTCTCAGTACTGTACAGAGGTGATATGTGAATGAATGATTGAATTTGCTTACAGAATTAGCTATCGGTGTGATTTTCGCTTCTACTGAATACTTGAACAAATACCTAAGTAGTGACATTAAAATTTTCCGAAATTCGATACCTAAAGGGGTGAAAAGGCATAAATTTTGTTTTCTATCAGACGATGATACTTATCTAACCAGTGGAGATATTGAATCAATGTTCGCACAAGGATTATGCTTACGTAAGTACCTTAAAGTATTGCAACTTTTTTATAACGTAAGATAACATCATTAAGAAGAAAACATTGTTTGTGAACTTTCAAGGCAGACGATCCGAAAATCAAGTACGACCAGCGAGAAATAACTTACACAGGAGCTTCTATATAGAGACGTTGTGTTGTACAACATCTATGAGCCCAAATATTTAGGAGCTTCTATATAGAGACGTTGTGTTGTACAACCTCTATGAGGCCAAATATTTTATTTTTGAAAGTAGTTTTCATGAATAATTTCGACGTTACGTGGCGTAGTAGTTTGTAACTCCGATCTATTTTTCGGGAGGTTCTGGGGCAAATTCCTGTAAAGTCTGTGAAAATATGCATGTCTGTCACACTAAAATGCAGGGAATATGAAATTAGTGCAATTTGTATGAAGTCCAAAAGTTGTGAAAATGGATTATGCAGTCCACTATGTTCCTAGTCAGCATCAGCCCACATCTCACTAACCTCTAGGTTGGGACACCAAATATGTTCATATTTCAGCGAAACATCCCGCAAAAACTCCTTTGCGCCAAACTTCAAGTGAAGGTTTTGAAAAATAAATATGTTATTGAAGGCAACACCACCAATAGTTGTCCTCAAGGGAAATTAGTCTTAATACCACGTAAACTACGTATTTCATTCAATTACTCTCTTATAGTTAACAGTCTGTAATTACCTCACAACGTCAACTTTGCTGTGACTATACATAGGGCACAGTCGCTGTTACTGGCAGGGACAATCTCAAGACTGCTTTACGCGTGGACAGCTATCCTGCTGCAGAGTTAACTCCACTAGAATACTTGTCATTCTGACCCTAGTTGACTGAACTACCTATATGGTGTACTAAGAGATATCTGCTATGAGAAATACACGCGAGCAAAGCCACGGGCGTACTGCTACTTAACATATAAATCGACAATCACATTTATTGTTGACATTTGAATATATAGTCTCCTTGACCACTGTTCGTATTTCAAAGAATATAGCAACAGATATTATCTACTTTAATGGAAGATTTTATTGTATGATCACAACGATTTAAGCAGTTTTATTATTTTTTGAAAAGATTATTCAAACATTATACAATAAAATTCAAATAAACTTTTATTGGTGACCAGTTTCGAGTATCTGTTGAACCACATTTTCAACTTTAGACTCGCATCAATATATCGTATAATGGTGTCGCGAATATCAGCCTGCCATAAACACGACGCCGTAATCTCTGTTTAATTGCAAACACTTTTATTTCGGGCATTTAAATTTAAAGTTTAGAGTTAAAACTAGATTAAACAAAGTTCAAAAGTTCTTGTAAAATCTATATGCTTCACATTCAAGCTTAAAATATTTGCTAACAAGTAGGGAACGCAAAAACTTGGTACACTGTCGAATATATGTTCTAAAAATTTGTTATCAGCATTCTGCCGAAAAAATACATCGATATAATTTGTGGCGTCCTGCCCGAAAAAGTATCGGGATCGATATAGGACACGGGTTTTCGAATTTTAATATTGTGTTTAACAGTGACACAGGTCACTGGGCTTTTTTATTACATTTTCTCTTCCCGTGCATTTCCAAACGTCTTCATATCCACCTAACGACATCCCACATCGGCTCTCAAGACCAAAGCTGTTAACAATCATCCAAATTTGTTCAATTGATATGGACATGAACGAACGGTAATATAAAGCGAGTAATAGTATTTGTAAGGATTGGGTAGTATATTTTAGACTGTAGGAAGCTGATGTTTAAATCAACATTTTCTTTATATTCGAATAAGAATTAATATTTTATATGAATCACAGTGCATGGTAAACTACGTAACAATAACGGTTTAGTGACATTTAGCTATGTTTCGTCTGCAGACATTCCTACTGCGGTTAAGAAACTCTAATGCCAGTGTAGTGAGTCGTATTTTACTCGAAAACCACGTGCTAATAAAATACAGCGGTGGTACGGTGAAGGTCTTTTGAAGGTCAATGCTGAAATCTGATGGTAGTTACAGCCAACATGACTATTTTGAACAGTAAATCTTAGTGTGAAAACTAAATTACTGTCAACCGAGAAGAGTTTCTCTTGCTGTGCAAGTTGGCAAAACTGTTGGTTATATACTGATGACATTTTGAGTTAAAGTTTGCATTCAGTACGACTTAATAGCATGTTCTATCCCAATTAGTGTCAGAACTTTTCCATCATTTCTTGGGTCGAGCATTGGCACAGTGGTAGTGTTATGAACGTTATACTGGCGCTGGGAAGAATAACATTTTCATTTTTGTTTCGAAATCACTTACTATAACCTTCAACTTAAATTTTAATTTAACAATAATAATGAATGAGATATTTCATTATGCAATAATAACATAGTCTTCGATCAGAATGTTGTAAACAATAAGTATGTAAATATAAATGCGTCGAAACGTATTTATATCATATTCTAGTGTCCATACATACGAAACTCAACAAAGAAAATACGTTATGCTATTCTGACGGTGTTTAAACTAATATCTGTAAACTCTCATACATAGCACTTCGTAATCTTGGTATGTTTCAAAGAAACATGTGTTAATAATGAGCATAATGAAGCTCCTACTGTGGTTCACTCCTAAAGTTAACATGTGATATTATTTTTGGCTACGTATGTGAGTTAAGGGTTAGTTTGTTCGTAAAAATTATTATAACTTAAGAAACAGACATATTTGAAACATTAATATCCCGCATAGTAATATTTATGTTCAGATGGGATTACAGTTGATGTAATGCCAATTTAAGTTACATAATGGAGTGTTTCCGTTAAAATTATGTTTTAAAATACGAACGTCAAACAGAATTCGTTCGCAGTTCTCTATTATATATACATAGGCGTTATAGGCGCGACACTGACAAGGATTTCAAATGCGCAATTTCTTGTCAACCCGAGCTGCTAATTCTGTTTTGTGTCCTTACGTCGTTTATCTATAACACTTTCAGCGGGTATCCCATCATTTTATTTCTCCGTCGCTTTTATTTCACTGCATGTGTGTGCGAAAAAAGGCTACATTCAAAATTGTTTGCTGAATTGTGGTATTAAATAATTTTCGATAGGTTTACTACATTTCGTAGCTTCACCCACAGTACTGGAATGATATTTTGTAGGGCAAAATTAATGTGCCCAAACAGGACTTAAAACATTTTACTGGGACAAACCAGAAGTGTTATAAATTTATAATAGACAGCATAAGTTACAAATGTTTTTTTATATATTCTGTTTCTTCTGTCATAACACCGAATCAATAGAAAAAGAAAAAAATATATAATCTCTGCAAAATAGGACAAATTAAAAATTTGGTGCACTCCGAATTGTAGTACTTAATAATGATTTAAGAAGGTTACAACACACAACCACTGTGCATTGAAATGTGCAATTTACTGAAACTGTGCAGCCCTAACAAAGTAAGAAGAGTAGTATTTTTATATTACAGCACATTAAGTCAGAGAAGGATGCTTTAAATCGTTTATTATACACTAACTGTGATTGACATCTACTAAAAAAGCAAACTAGCATTTACGTGATTAACTAAAGCGCTAAATAATTACATTAAAAATATTTACTTTTTGCTATCGCAAAGTTGTATATTTTGAGGCACAATTTTAACGGGAAATGTGCAGGTACGGAAACTAGCAAAGAATATTTCTACGATGACAATAATGATTTCGACAAAGATTTTATTTTTGAGGTTGTTCACTAATGCTACTCTCAAACATAGCACTTTAATTCCTAATGTATAAGACGAGACATTTTAATAGAAAAATACTAAATGATAGAATGTAAATGCATAATATACTTGTAGATAATATGTCATTATGTTAAAAGTTAAAATTGTTAGTGTTGTGGCACTATTTTTCTCTCAATTTCATTACAGTTTGATGCGTGCTCAGGACCAAAGAATAACTCACTTTACCTTTCGGTAACACTGTTGATGAAGCTGTTACAATAAACGTATCTTTACATAAATAACGGAATATTTCGCAAATTTAATGCCCAGCATGTTAGAATACACTGTCCTGTATATAATCTTCGTTTACTGTGTTCCACAAAATGTCTGCAGTCCTGCAAATACTATAAAATAAATACAACAAATGAGCTGCACTCCATCATTTTCAACTACGTGAGTTGTGTATTTTTTCCTCCAAGGACTTTTATTTTGCGAGCTGCAGCGCGCGCGTCAATTCACAACCTGTGATTGCGCCTGTGACTTAGTGCGTCTGCGGTACACGCCGAACATAGCCGAACGGGACTTTGAAATATTTTTGGCTCCACGAGTGCGCTCATTTATTCTGAACAGCACTATACAGTTTTCGAATATCTGGTAACGGCCAAAGCTCTACACACAGCTCGTCGTGTGCAGACGGCAAGACAATCTTCTCAATTCACGAGATTCTTGACTGGTGTGGTTTACCTGCGACTGTTGATGCTCGAATGCAAACAATACTGTATGATATGAGATAATACATGACTGATGTACTGCTGCATTTTGTTCGTCATGTTTGAAATGTTGCAAACTACTCTCAAAAATATGAGGATCGGTCTCTGGCGCATATTAAGTTTTGGTCCAAATAATGTAAGCAATAAGTCCTGTGTGTGATGGTGATACCTTGAGACACTCTGTATTTGATCTAGTTTTTAAGGGAAGAGGGTTGACAAGGGTGGGCTTGGGAGAGAGAAGGGGAAAGGCCTGGCAGGTCTATGCTTGAAGGGAAACATAGTAAGGATGCAGTGTTTCATCGTCTAGCTAGTGTTCACCAGTATGCAGTTGCGCCAACAATAATTATCTTCATGAAAATAATTGTTCTCTATAATATTGAAATGAATACGATTGATTCTACATTACTAGATCCACGAGTTTGTCGTGAAAAGATTTTTGCTCAGCAGCTGTGCTTCATGGTAATTGGCAGCGTGCCTTTGGTGCAGTCAGATGCAAGACGTGTCTGAACAATCTGAATAAGGTTATTGTAACACTTTAAGTTCTTAGATTTGCCAGTCAGACCCTTGGCCAGCAAGAGCTACATTATCCAATCACTGACAAAAATATATTCGCCATAAAATTGTGGCCCTATAAATTAGTCTACACAAGTTTGTGTAATTTAATTGGAACACAGTCGTCTATAGGTAGAGACCCCTGATTTTTACGCAAAGAATTTTGTCCCAGTTTTTTTCAGTGCCTTACATGCACACATGCAATTATTCTTCATATTTAATGGCAGCATGTCTATGTGATCTAATTGGACTGGGCTAGTTACAATAAAGGTCCTGCAACACCACACGACTGTGGTTTGCCGGTAGAATCCCAAGGCTCGTTGAGTTCAATCAATCACTGACCACGAAACAGAACAAAGTGGGGAACATTCTTTCACGAAAAACAGGGGTCCCTGTCTATAGGCAAGCCATTGATTGATAGCCGAGCGACAATGAACGTTGCATAGTGGTGAGAGGGAATTTAGAAGGAAGTGGCGGTTCTCAACATGTTTCAGAGCTTACGTGCAATCTGCTGCTCTCCTTTCGTTAATGTCAGCGTGTCTGCAGTGCGCCAAGACGTTTCTCATTTGAATGGGACGATCAGAATCAGGGGCATGCAACATCACACGCCAGTGATTCGCAGGTAAATCTCCAAGATAGATACGATCCGTAATCACCAATTCACTGAAGTGGTCAGGTGCTGAAGTATTTTGATGTTCAAGATATAAAACGTTTTCGTGGAAATCAGGTGTCGCTGAGCAAACAGAGATATATCGCCGGAAAAGTCGACTGTCTGCTAAGCTGTACTGTAGAATGTACGTGCCTGACGTTCTTTAACCATCGTGTGTTTCCATTTGACTGGGACGACAGTACAGAACTAGTTATTCGTAGAGACATACGAATTTCGCGTTGATACTGGATGATAGGCTAAGATCCATTAGCCTATACTCACTCGAACTAACTTTGTGACGTATTTGGCTCCGGGCCTTCGTAACTCTGTGTTCCCGCATTACAGGGTAGTAGGCATTTTATGGGCCTTTCCTAGATAGGCTGTGTTTGTGTGTGTGAGACAGGAGCAGTAAGGTTGTCGTTGACCAGCGTATTGAATGTAATATCACCTCTCCGCACAAGCTACTCAGCTGGCGTGCAGTGCTTCACATTATCCTTTTTCCTATGATACTTAATTTTTTTATTTAATTTGTGGCTAGCATAGTTAAAAGAGTCAATCACCCAAGACTCAATGCGTAAATCCTCCCTAAAAGATTCAACACTCCAACTCCTCCTTTTTCTCAAACCTGACCATTCGAGTGCAAACTGTTCAATGTGTCTAGGACATATGGAATGCTTTACATCCACAGTGAACAACAGAATTTTATTATTGGCATAGTTTTTAATTTGACATTACTTTCGACAAAACAGCCGGAAATAAGGGGTGTTAAAAAGGCATTTAGAAAAGCCAAATAAGTACGTACATTTATATCGTATTTAACAAAATGTGAACGTATTTTATACAGCATTTATGTAATTTAATGAAATGTATGACTAATATAAAAGTACAAAATATAATATTATATACATAAAATACTAAAATATAATCAGTACAATATAACTATTAAATGTTTCAAGATTGATGCACTGCCACCTAGAAATTATGTTAGGCAGTAAGAACATTATCTTTTCCATCATTTTGTATGTGGCTCAGTATATCGTTTTCACAAGACAGAATCAACAAACTGGACAGCCAGCTCCGAAGCCGATTTTTCATTATTTTCAAACGACTCATCGTTCTCTCTGCAGAGAAGCTGGCCACTGCAATATACAGCAATATTCTGTACATCACTGTCAAGGGGTTAAGATGGCGACCGATGCAGTTGTTTGTGCTTGTGTGTCCAAAAAAAAATAGGATTAAAAGTGATGAAAAGTGCTTTAAATGTAAGAGAATTGTACGAAATGGTATCTTGTGTAATGCATGCGACCATTAGTTTAATTTTCAATGTGGTAAAGACGGAAAAAAAATTGATTGGCGATAGTAAATTAGAAAACCTTTGAAGCAACTAGTCAGAAGAAAATGTATACCGGGCAAAGGTGACAAAAGGTTCCAAATCACGTCAGCTGTCACAGAACTTCGAGACCTTCATATCAACAAACAGGTTTGAGTGTTTACAAAATGTAAATATGGGTAACTGTAATGATGCTATTTCTGACAAGTGCAAACGCAGCATCAGCGCTTTGAAACCAAAATATGTTGGTTTAAAAAAAAAAACCTTCCAAAGCCAGTAAACAATGGTAAAGTATTTTTTTTAGCATACAGTCATGTAGGGACCTAGCGGGCAGAATAAAGGGCATTCAAAAGAACAGACTTGTCACAGGCATGGTAAAACTTAATGCCACCATGCAAGAAGTAACAACAATTAGTGACCGTGAATGTAAAGCCTTGGGATAAAACGATACGGTAATAACAATAGGTGGTAGTAATGACATGCCCAGGAAGGAAGGCACAAATGTTGTGTCTAACCTCAAAACTAGTCTCCATAAACTCACTCACAGTAATGTTGTAGTAGTGAATCTTCTGCCAAGGAATGACCTATTACCAGGTCAACTGTCAACAAACTAACCAGGAATATAAACAATGAACTTGTAAAGATGACAGATTGTTTCAGTAATGCAGGCCTATGTGATGTGAGTGCACTTGATAGGAACTTACATACAGACCATGGTCTACACCTCAATGACAAGGGAAAAGATGTACTGTATTTGAAAATCTGTGCTCTCATCGCCAGTGTTCCAGAAAATGTGTCTAGACCTAGAAAACCAACATTCTTGGATAAGTGGCTACTTAGTCATGTAAGAGAAATGTAGTTGTCACTGCAGAAATTAACTCAGAACAATGAAAACCTACCTTCCTTGATAGGCGAGTAATCAAAGCTAAACAAGACAACACAAATTCTTTTCTACCTTAAACGTCTCTAAAATCTATGGTTCCTCAGCAAAAACACAAAATTTTAGGAAAGAAGACACATTCTATGCTTCTATACCTACAGAAAATTTCACCTCTAGCCACTCAATCAATCCTTACAGTAACTATATTGTTAACCATAAATCATGACCAGCTACAGTAACCAAATTTTCAGCCATTCCAAATTCACATCAATCTGAATATTCACTTTTTAGCATGCAACTTAACAATAACAGTTTATGTAACAAGAAACTTCACTATCAACACCAAAACACAAATAAACTTAAGTCTTAAATCCACAGTCAACCGGAACCAAAATGAAAACGAAACAAGCTAAACCCTATCCGGGGTACTGGTAGTAGTAACAGTCTTAACCATAAAGGTATTGCTATAAATATCAAGCATATGAATGTACATTCCATAAGAAACAAGGCCCTTCAAATAGAAGTCTTCATTAATAATTTGGATAATAATGTAAATCCAAAAATTCTATGATTTACTGAACACTGGTTGACATGCGCTGAAAGCCAAGTAAAAAGGATAATAGATTATAAAGTGGTTAGTATATATTGTAGAAAGGGTTTAGATTACGGGGGAAGCTGTATTTTAGTACAAGAAAGCTTCTACAGTATGCTAAGAACATAGATCTTCCAAGTAACATTAATGATGATGGTCAATTTGAATGTGTGGCAATTGAAATTATGTCACAGGTAACGCCTATTATTGTTATATCATTATAAATACCTCCAAACCGTGATGTAAAGACCTTTTTTAATAAACTAGAAAGTCTTCTAACACACACACAAGCAAAACCTAAGGGCCACTTTTACAACTCTGTGTTAAAAGTCCTTGTAACTTAATCATTAGTTACGGCTAACCATTTGTTAACATCGCAATTGTGTTTTACAACTCCATTTCAGGGTTCTTGTTAATTTACAAAAGGATGCTTTCCTGAAAAATCCTGTTAACATAAAATTTGCAAGCCGAGCGCTGATATGCTATTAAATTTTCATTTACAATATCTATGGTCTTGCAAAAAATTATTCCTCCTGTGCTTTTCATCTATGGTGTTTTCGTACTGTTGTGAGAGAAAGTTAACCTCAAAATTAATGGCAGAAGAAAAGGCGAAACGTGAAAGAAATGTGAACTTCTCAGCTTTCGAGGAAAGCCTTCTCGTTACTCTAGTGGCTGAATTTAAATCCGTGCTGGAAAATAAACAAACAGATGCAATAAAGTGGAAACAAAAACATGACGAGTGGGAAAGGTTGGCTTCAGCTTACAACAGCCAAAGTGGTGGTGTATTCAGAACGGCAGCGAACTTGAAATTTAAATACGTTAATTTGAAAAGAAAAGCACGCCAAGTTTCTGCACACAATAAAAATGAAGTAAGAAAGACAGGGGGCGGTGTTCCAAAATTCATTCAAGACCCTGTTTCAGAACAATTAATTTATGATTCCTCTGTCAATCGAAGGAATGGTTGCAGAGTTCGACTCCGAAGTGGACGTCCACGGTAAGTGTTACAAGGTTTCAAAATTGTTGAGGTAGACTAGTATTGTAGTACTGCAGTCACTTATATTTGTGTCGGGAACATGTAGTTATGTTGTAATGCAAATTTTTTTTCACTTTTAAAATGCATTTTTGCCCTGTGCATCACAATTCAAATTTGTAATAAATGGGATATGTAACTTTGAGAAAAGGTGAGGATAAATTTTGAAACTGAGACCGTGACAAATGCAGTAACAAAGTTTGGTAGTAGTGCCTATGTAAAATAAATTGTGTGTTAATTACAGGGATACAAGTTCAACCAAATGCTGCTGAAAAGGTAGTAGAGGATGATCCAGATGTTCCGACCATGGCATTAGATGATCCAATTATTGCCTCTTCGGATACACCAACTGTGGCCACATTAGATGTATTGGATTCGTCCTGTTCATGGGCAACATGGACACCGAATTCATTGAGGCAACCTGTCGCGCCGGCTCTGCAAGTTACAGTCAGTAACTCTCCAACTTCTGCCCATAATAAAGGTAAGCTATTGCATTATGTAATAAAGAAGTAAATGTTAAAATATGTTACTTCTTCTGTACCAGCCTAACAATTGACACTGCCGCACTGTTTATTAATGAAAAATGTTTTGTGTTTGAAACATATCAGAAAAAAAACCTACCTTATCAATATGTTTATTTATTTATTATTTAATTTTTCATTTTTTCGGAAAATTTCGAAGTCCCACTTGCTCCATAAGCATAGTTACTTTGCGTTTACAAGCTTACATATTCAGAACAGCTGCAAATATCGTGGAATGCCAATATAGGTAACTCAGCAAAAAAAAAAAAATGTGAGAAAAGAATCCGTGCTGCCTGAGCTGTTTACTCGATTATTACATGAAAATTTGTTTTAAAGGAAATTAATGTGTATTCAAGGTCCTTGTTAGAATTAGTTAAATACAAATAGGTATACATCATTTTTCGCTGTATTTTAGAGTTACGATATAACTATTCCATCAATAGACCAAATACATTTATGAGCGCTCCTAACCAGGCAAATGTAAACAGCTCACGCCGGTAGGTTCGCTGTTGTAGGTTGCCTCACACGTTGTACATTGAAAACGGCTCAAGTTTCCCACATTGTAATTCTACACTATTTGGTAGCGGCATTGTTTCATTAATGAAAAATGTTTATTTTGTGATGAAATATTATGCTTACTTACCTAGCCTGTTGGACTTAGAAATTCTCCGAACAGAAAAAGATGAACATTCGTAAGGTCCACTTTTTCTTGCTGGCAATGTAGCACATCACCAAAAATATTTTTAGTGAAATTGCAAATTAAATGTGTAAATTTACTAGAACTTGCTAGAAAATGTACAACTATGGTAATAATTCAACAAAAATCAGTGTTTGTGTATATCAAAAGTTGCAATGTGCAATATTTTGTTTTATATGTAAAAAAATGTAATTTTCTTGAAGTTGGGGCTACTCCTATGATTATACCTAGTGTTGCTCAAACACACCCCATATGTATTTTATTTATATGGGCACACTAAATGTTTGTTCCTAAAAGTAGTCCAGCCGTAAGCACACACAAAGGTTTCATTTAATATGAAAATTATGTACACAGCATTTTTCAAATTAATAATCATTTGGAACAGTGGACGATAGAGACTGAGATTGTAACAAACACAAACAAAAAATTGTTAGATTTACTAAGAGGAGAGATGTGGTGAGAAAGTGGTATATAGATGGGAAGGTCAAGAAATTGGAGAGGCAGATAGATATAAATACTTGTAAGTTATTCTTCAGAATGATTTGCAATGGGGTGAGCAGGTGAAGAGGTTATTAATAGAGGGAAAAGAGGTTTACACAATAATGGTGAGGCTTGTCGTGGAATATGTGGCAGCAGTCTGGAATTCATATCTCATAAGGGAAAGTAGACGAGACAGAAGGTACAGGGTAAAAGCTCTAGGGTGAGGCACTCTACAGGAGAAGAGGAAGGTAGAGCGGCTGGTGAGAATGTTCAAAGTAGTGAAAGGTGTTGGATGGTGGGCACAACTAGAAAACAAGGTACAGAAAGGGAGATCATAGGTATAAAATTAAGAGGGTTGGTAAGGACCAAAAGAGGAAAAACATGGTGGCAAGCACGATACAGGAGGGAACGAGTTGGGAAAGGATGTGGTGAAGGGCACAGGAGCAAAGAGGTTTAAGGAAAGGTTGATGTACAAAGGACAAACAAATGCACCAGTTTGTAAGAACTAGTGTCAAATTATGACAACTTTATAACATGTATTGATTTCACCACATCCGTCTAAATTGCCGCTAAATGGTTTTATAAGATAAAACAAAAGCAACAGATATTGCAGATTTGTGTAAACAGGTGGGGAT
>PNEQ01116719.1:0-16122 GCA_003012365.1 Medauroidea extradentata | reverse complement strand
TGACTAAAATTTTCAATGTACCTTCTGAAAAAATTAAAGAAACCTACTAGCCTTTCCAACTCCTTTCGATTCACAGGTGCAGGATATTCCTTTATAGCTTTAACTTTTTCTGGATCAACTTTAATTCCCTGAGCTGTTATGATATTTCCTAGAAAACTAATCTCTCCTGTTAAAAATTCTGATTTTTCCAAATTGGCAGCTAAGCCTCCCTCCTGCAACTTCCTGAGTACCAGCTGTAACTGACTACAATGCTCTCCAAAATTCTCAGAAGCTATTAAGATGTCATCTACATAAATAGTGGCAAATTCCAACACCTCAGGTCCTAACACTTGTGCTAGGCCTCTAATAAAATGGCTAACAGATACATTAAGTCCAAAAGGTAGGCGTGTGAAACAGTATAAAGTACCTTGTACTGAAAAGGCTGTTAATCTTATAGAGTCTTCTTTCAGTGGTATTTGCCAGTAGGAGGCAACCAAATCTATTTTAGAAAAGTACCTACACCCTTCAAATCTTTGCAATAACTCATCCATAGGTGCGGGGACCTCCCTGTCTGGTACTAACACAGTGTTTAATTTCCTAGCATCCAAACACAGCCTAACTCCACCATCCCTTTTCTTTACTACCACAAGTGGGTTAAAATACTCAGAGCTACATCTCTTGATCCCCTGGCTGTTTATCATCCTACCTATTTCGCTCTCTACTGCAGACCTAACTGCATATGGTACTGGATATGATTTAAGTGCAAATGGTTCATGCTCCTTTGTTACTAATTCACAAACATATTTTTTATTTAATCCTAGAAACTTAGAAAACACCTTACCTTCTTCTTGTAAGACCCTATTTACCCTGTCTGCCATATCTACTGTTATTTCCTTATTAACTTGAACTTTATCAAACTTGTTTACCTCATACTCCATTTTCTCGTGACCTTCCCCATCAGGTACTATCACCATTTGTAAACTGTAATAAATTTGGTCTTCCTCACTCTGACCATATATACTCCTCCTACTATTCTCAAATGCAATGGTTGGGTACCTTTTCTTTCCTCACCAAATGATATTTTTAAACTGCCTCCTTGTAGTTTCAATAATTTATCATCATAGCAAATGCTTGCCCTCTGTTGTTTGAGCCAATCAGACCCTATAACCGCATTCACATTTAATCCCTTAACTACCAAAAAGGTAATAGGCACTAGATTTTTACCTATTTGCACATCCAACAATATCTGCTTCTTTACATTTTTGTTTCCTACTCCTGTGGCTCCAATTATTGTAACATTTGCCACTGCCATTGTTGGTATACTAATTTTAGTGGCTTCCTGTTTAGTCTGCTCACACTGCTCAGAAATTACTTTCACTTCACTACCAGTATCAATAAGCATTGGCAGCACAAACTGAGCCTCCCCTTGAACTATACCTCTTACAATAGGACACCCAGAATTTTCCTTTTCTGTTTCTGTCTCCCACTGGTTACCTAGTAATTCCTCTCCTGAACATATAAAATTTTGGTTCCTGGAGATTTCCCCGGTTTCTCTTATTATATTACAATTCCTATTATTATTCTTAAACATCACTGTTCTTGCCCATGTTAAAGTTCTTGGGTCGGGTGCTGGGCCATAACCCTTCCCCTCTATTCGTTTACAAGCGGCGCTGAAGGTGGTATCGCAGCAGGAATCTGCTGGTACACTAGCTGCTGTGGTGTTTCAGGATTTTGCTGCCCCTCATTCTGATTACCCTGGTTTTCTGGGTTACTCCGTCTTCTGCCCCTTATGTAGTTACTTTGGTACTCCCTT
Organism: Medauroidea extradentata; assembly: GCA_003012365.1. Taxonomy (NCBI): domain Eukaryota; kingdom Metazoa; phylum Arthropoda; class Insecta; order Phasmatodea; family Phasmatidae; genus Medauroidea; species Medauroidea extradentata. The sequence continues at coordinate 14,330 of PNEQ01116719.1, read as the reverse complement.
CCAAAGTAGTTTCGGTTCCCTGTGTATTGACCTTGCCTATACTGGGTCCTTTCACCCATCCTATCCTGACCTTGTAGTCTCTCTCTTCTGTCTGACTGGTTAGGCCTATTCCCTTGAAAGACCCTCTCATTTGTTCTATGGTCCCTACTTTCCTCCTGCCTTCTATCTGGCCCGTAACTATCACTGTTGTTACGCCACCCCCCATTCCTGTTAACAACCTATTTTCCCATTCATTCCTTCTGTCATAATTCTCCAAAAGTGTGACCACTTCACTAATTTTGTTGGCCCTGGAGCCTAGAATACCATCTTGTATCCTGTCAGGAAAGTGATGTAAAATACGAGCTAGGAATCTTTCCTCAGTTACCGGTGATTCCAGGAACTTGGCTTGCATCTGCATGTCCTGTAAATATTCAGCCATACCCCCCTTTCTAGGATTGTATTTCCCTGTATATAAATACTGCATGTACTCATCCTGTTGAAATATACCCCAATACTTCTGTAGAAAAGCTGTCCTGGCATTTTCATACTTTCCCCACAGTTCCTCTCTATTTGTAGCCCACTGCTTTGCTGTTCCTTCTAGCCTGGATATAAATAAATCCAATCTGTGTTCCTCTGAGCAGTCTATCTGCTTTATTGCCCTGTCACATTTCTGTATAAATTGTATAGCATGAACTCCTCCTTCATTTCCATAAAACCTAGGTACCACCTTTTCAAACACATGAATGTCGTCTGTAGTAAGACCTGACCTTTTCCTCCCTGAACAACAAGAAATACTCTTACTGCCCTCCTGAATCTCCTTTTCTATTTCTATCCTAAATTCCTCAAATTCATGCTTCCATAGTTCTCCAGCTACCTTAGCATCATGCCCTATACCTTGCACAATTCCTTCCACCTTTTCTGTTCTCTTCCAAGTTTCCCTTACCTGACCTTCTATCTTACCAAATTCCAAACTTAGGTTACTTTGCAATTCCCCAATTTCTTTTCCTTACTGTTTTAGGCCCTGTGTAACCCTACTGGTAGTTTCTTGTTGTTTTCCCATCTGGATCCTTAAGTTACCCACCTCACTCTTAGTATCTTGTCTATTAACAGCTAAAATCTCAGTTTTTTCCTCAACTACTTTCTCTAACTGTTCTATATGTACCCTATTTTCCACTGCTCGCTCTTATATTAAGCCCTCAATTCAGCACTCCAGTGCTCTATTATATTTCCCAATTCTAAGAACCTATTGTTGAATGCATCTGTACTTTGCTCTAACTGTGTTGTTAGTTCTTGCTTAGTTTGCTCTATTTTCAAATTAGTTTCCTCAATTTTATAGGTCAATTCCCGACTAGTTTGCTCAGTTTTATTTGTGAGGTCTTGCCTCAGCTCCTGACTAGTATGTATGAGGCTAGCATTCATTTCTTTTAAGAAATCTAATACAGTAGAACCCTGTTATAACATTCCTGGATATAACATTTTCCTGCATATAACATAACTTTTCTTTGGTCCCACTATTTATCCATAAGGCATAATGCTTTCATTTCCTGCTTATAACAATACTGGTATTTTCATTTCCTGCATATAACATCACTTTTTTCTCGGACAATAACCACAACTCGGGTAACATTTTTCTGCACTGTAATATTTTAGATAAACTAACTAAGCTGGAGATTAAAAGCAACTGTAAAAAACTAATTTATATCTGAGAAAGTGTCATAAATGTACATGCCAGTGATATTAAAGACAGTGATCCTGAGGATGACGATCATGAAACTACCTAAACAAGTGGGAAAGCCTCTATTATACACACTATGTATGTATTAATCATGTTTCTGATGGCTTAGTAACTACAGCCTCATTTACTGTACACAAACTACGAAGGTTTAAGTTACTTTTATGGAATATCCATTTATTGGTGTAAAAATATTGATTCCTGCTTATAAAATTTTCCTGCTTATAACACTTTTTTTCACAGGTCCCTTGAAAAACGTTATAACAGGGTTCTACTGTATACCATAAACTTTCACATCCTCTCCCTTTCCTAACAGCACATTTTCTTTTTCTAACTGTACACTCTCTACCACATTTTGGTCTAACATAATTATATGTACTTGGCCCTCTACCAACTCAACAATACTTTCCTCACTGCCTGACATCGTGTCAACTTACAACTAGCAAGTAAGGGTGTATCTGCGGGAAAGTGCACTTATAGCAGAAAAAAAGTAAAACAGAGTACATAATGTTGCCAATGTACTTGTGTCCGAGGGCTCTGCAATTGCTAACTACTCACGTGACGCATGTAGAGGGCGTACTGTTCAGGGAAATAAGATACGTAACAAGTAGGTGCCATGCGCAGCTGTCAGTACCAACGAGCATATAGCATAGTCGGTACATTGTGAGACAGCAGCTTGTGTGTTTGATGCCTATCTCATCGTCTTTATGAAAAATGGCAAGAACTTACTATTGCCAGAAACACAACTGTTGTGTAGTTGGCGAAAAATCTATTAAAATGAGAATGAAGCATGTGTACCTTATGTAGTATGTAAGGCACGGTAATTGGGCTTTGTTTCGTCGACAGCGAGGTCATTCAAGACAACGTTCTTAACTTGATGTTATGACAAAAACTAGGAGAGTAGTCGGTCTTGGTCTTTGTTCATGAACCATACCAGCATCCGCCTGGAGTGATAATTTTTGTTCCACGTAGACAATATCGCGTACATTATCTGCAGTTGTTACGGTGTAACAGCATCAGAATCTTGTGATTAGAAGAGCAGGACCACTGACATACCACATCTGCTGCCCGGAATTGTGCCTGCACATGGGGAAACATCTTGAACGAAAAAGGATTTTATTCCGAATCCTGTGTTATCACTATCCAAGTCAGTCTACTCTCACTTTTATCGTTTAACATAATTGTATACAATATAAAATCTCAGAATGGGAATAAATATAACAAAATATTTAACAGTGCCGTTAGCCATTGTATGTAATTATAAGGTTACATTTTTCGTTCTGCTTTTGTATGAATATTTATTTTTTAAAAATGGTTATAAACAATTTGTAAAATGAGTATACTGCAAAGTAATTGAAGTAATTCGTTGTATCCATATCCATAAACACTGTGCAAAGATAATGTTTGTTCAGCCAAATAGCTTACATAGTACTTAAATATATATATATATATATATATATATATATATATATATATATATATATATATATATATAATTTTTTTTTTCACTTTTTTTTATTTTAAATTTGAATTTGACCTCCATGAGCATGAAGCTCATATTAAGGAGGAAGTAGGTACAGATGTTTGAGACAAGATGCTACAAACAAATAGAACATTATAACAAAATTGGAATTTTTGAATATCAACATAAATTTGCAACTGATATATAATTATCACATAGGTACGCAAAACACTAATACAGTAATAAGTCTATTGATGTGAGATCACTTTTGGCTGACTCAGCCAACAACACATACTACTACAAAGGTAAAGCTGTGAGAAACATACATACTACCAATGACGTATTGCACTATTACATGGTTTATTTTACAAAGTTTTACAATATTGTTGATTACATATGCACTAATAAAAAACCAATTTAATGAACAGAAGTCGAGGAGCTTAATTGAGCCTAAGCCTGAAAATGAGATTTTATTAGCTTACAGAATATTTTATCTGTCTTAGAATACTAAACACACGTGCTCATTATTGTGCATTGCAATTTTAGACGAAGAACTGCGACATTTATTTTTACAGTCGTTTTCAGGAAACCGTATTTTTCACGTTGTTATTCTGACTATCGGCAACGAAAACAGTTCACACGCTTCAACATCAAAACTAATTTTGTTATTTCGATACGATTTTGTCTCTCATGCCTATAATGTTAGGTGTATGCCTTGTATACCGTTTGAAACGCTGAAGAATATTAGTGTTTTTTAATGGTATTTGTCGGTCGTTTGTTACCTTTTGTTGCTTAAATTACCATTAGAGACTACTGCTGAATTTTGATACCATATCAGTCTGTTCATTTAGTTAGTCTCACACTATCGTAAGTATTCTTTACGAGTTAATATAGCATGGCATAATTGAATGGCACTATCAATTGATAGTCAGAATAATTAGTTTACCAACATTTGGTTTACATTTAATTTCAGATTTAGCATCTAAACTGTGGTCTGAAAGACACTTCTTTCAACAAATAAATGTAACTGTGCATGTTACAGATTGGCAAAGTGCAAGTGTTAGCACTACCAATTTGGTTGACTGCGAAAAAGACCTTGCCACTCCACGTACTGTCTATCGAGTTCCCTGACAGGGTGAAAAGACGCAATATGTGTTTCCGAATAACGTTACAAGTTTGTCGAAACCACAGAGTAATCAATATGCTTTTTTGCTTCAGAATAACGCTTATGTAAATATATTTTCCTGTAGTTTCAAGGTAGCTATGTTACAAAATTTACAAGCTTACTTAAAAATCCAATTAAATATCACAGTTATTTGAGCTTCAAAAGACTATCACGAAATAATTTCATTCAGGTCAGCATTTTACAGTCCTATCGTTACATGTTGTAGTATTATCTGTTTATCCTCGAACATGTAAATATTGGTGCATTTTTTTTACTGAAGAGTACATGTAACATTATGTGATATCTTACAAGTATTACACATGGACACTGTCGCGGACGGAATGCTAGTATTCGGTAAAACTTGACATTTGGACAAGACATAGAAGGCCATGCAAGCAAACAAGTGCTGTTAGACCAGTTTCACTCAAGAGTATTCACTTCTTACGATAAAGTTTTTTTGCCATATAAATTCAAATAAACACGCAATAAATCCACTATATTAACTGTTCATATTACGTATAAAATGAACATTTTCTATTTGATAGCAAAAGTCGACTGTAAAATGTATTTATTTTCAAAATCCCCAGCTATACTTTTTTTAAGCCTTGCTGGATGATAACTAACACAATTCTCCTAATGTTTTATATTGTTTCCATGATAATGGGTTTGTGATATAAAAAACCTACTAAAGCCAATTTAGAAGGAACACATTTTACAGTGTGAGAAATTAACGAAGTAAATGAACATAGAACTTCCTGTAGCAAATATTGGCTGTCATTTTATGCAAACCTAAGTCAGTTCATCAATACTGTGTCACATTTCTTTACATGAACGAAACAGAAACTGTTTATTGCTGTAATTTTAAGAAATATGGTATGCTATGGGCTAATAATGTACACTCGTAAAAGTAATTTGAAATGAATCAACGCGTGGGCTGTTCTAGTTGAGAGATAGCTGGGGTGAAGTTTGATACGGCTCTTTGACTCACAAGAGAGACCTGTCATTCCGCCCGGCGCAAAGAACGACTGCGGTGAGATGAGGATGGTGGATAAGTGACGGAATGAGAAAGTTGGGGGAAATGGGAGTGCCCCGAGAAAACCCACCGCCCAACAGTAACGTTCATCACGTTTCCCGCATGCAAAAATTTCCAGATATACTCCGCCGAGGATCGAAACTGGATTGCCTATGTAAGGCGAGAGATCTAATCCCTCAACCAACCTGGGCCATTATCGATATAAAAAATGTTCCATGTACAAAAATTTATTTTTTTCGGAAAACATCTTCTTTGTATATTGTATTGAATTCGAGTTACCAAATAATATCACAGTTTATGAATACAATATATCACAGTTTATAAATACATAAATACGATTATCATGTGCAAACACGATCTTCATTACCAAAGATGTAGTTTTTATTAGTTATGGCCGCGTACGAAGTGTCTATAAGCGACGTTAACCCGGGTAGTTAAATGTTTACTCGCGTCGTTATTCAGATACGGCCGTTAAATATTTCAAATAGAAAATTAGTTATTAATTGTAATATTGTTATAACATTTTGGTGGAACCTAGCCCAGTCATAATTGAAGCGCCTTGTTTATCCCTGTACCAGGAACGGCCCTGCGTGTCCCGGGGACAGGTATCTGCCGGCCGAGGTACACCAAGGTCACAGCCAGTCGCCACCGCGGCAACACTGCGCTCCACAATCGCTTGTTGACTGACACTTTTTATCGCCCGCTGGCTCCTGTATCCGCACTTCTCATATTCTGCACTCATACTCTGCCTGGTGACAACGAATCACAACCGTGACATTCAAGCAGCCCCTTAACATGGGTGAAAATATTTTCAATGTATTTCTAGTTTTAACGGGAGAGAAAAGTTTGGTCTGCCATTCAGTTAAAAAATAATGAGTGCAATGAAGTGTTTATAATTGTTATAGAAACAAGATACTGTTTGGATAGTAAAAATTACAAGATGAAAAAAAATTTACATACACACACACACTTATACATAAACAAATTTTGTGTAGCATATGGCTACATAAGCATCGTGTTATAAGTATTAGTTATCACAATCATCTCACGTGCTCAGGAAACAAAAGAAACAATATTATGTTATTAATAATTACCTAATTTCATTTCACCCTCGTCAGCTGTTGAGACCTCGCTATAGTAATTGTAAAGTTGCAGTTAACTCTCTTCGATTTGTCAGTAAAACTATACACAATACTGGACAGTGTGTGGCAACAATAATGCTGCAATTGGGAAGCATGCAACGCATCGAGTGAACTGGGCTGCTCATCCTATCGTTACCAGTAGTAACTGCAAGTCTTTGAATTTAGTCCGAAAGGGGTTTTTTTAAAATGCTCTATGATAGAAAAGTTGCATTGCACAAACACCAAAACAAACTATCAAAATCGTAATTTAGCAAGTTTATTCCACAATTATCGTCAAACTAGACGTTGAAATATTGAACTGTTATAGGAAATAGCGTACAATTATTTACCATACCTTTGTCACAGTCAGTCTCAGTCAACCATGACGACATGAAAGATGATGACAGATATGCCGCTTTATCTCGTTCCTTGGCTTTCTTTCTGTCTTCTGCTACTGAAGGTTTCTTTGAAATTTTAAGCGGTCAATTTCACTTAGCTTATTTACTATAAAAATATCCACAGCGCCCGCAAACGACACAACCAACTGTAGCCACTGTCCTAAATATTTAAACTATTGACACAATATGCCACGCCTAACGTTGTCAATGCGGGAACAGTTCTGTTTTGCAATGACTCACATCACCCTGACGAGTCACTATGCCATGCACAGTGCGGTACGTGCCGTTTCCTCACAGCCAATTCCACCCTTTCTCTCTGTCTACTTTCTTCTTATAAAGGCTTCAATTTTTTTTTTGTTTAGTTGTTGAAAACAGTTTCAGATTTTTGCTCCTTGTACTTTAAAATAAATATGACATAATATTCTATATTAGACATTCCAGGTATGAAAATTTAAAAACTTATTACGTACCAGTAACCAGTCTGTCGTGAAATTACAGTGGAAAAGGTTTCGACATCCCCACAGCTTGGCACCCGGGGCACATGCTCCGCTTGATCCCTCCTAGGCCCTGAGTTTAGAGACGTTCAGCTTTCTGGCAGAAGCCAGCAAAGAGGGTATGTTGCTGCATGCGAGAAGACTTTAACCTTGTAATGCCTACCACCCTTGTCTTTCAATTAAATAAGTAGACAGAAGATAGACGTACTCAGAGGCTGGTACTTCTTGATAGTTACACACACATGTAAAAGTGTTGTGCGGGAATGTGGTTGTGTGACGTTTCGCCTAGCAGTGGCTAGAGTGTTCGCCTTTCACCAAGGCAGTCTGGGTTCGATTCCCAGTGGTGTTCGTCCCCGGATTTTAACATGGGGGAAGTGTGCCAGGTTAAGCTGCTAGTCGGCTGGATTTTCTGAGATCTCTGGTTTCCTCTACCCCTTCATCATGGTGCAGCTCCATACATCATGTCATCCTTCACCAGCGCTAAATTCACTGATGTTTAGTGCTGACGTAAATGAGCCAATTCAAAGCCAGAAGTGGAAAAGGCATTGATTTACTGTGCACCAGACTTATCTCAAAAGATTCACTATCTGGCGATCGTCAGCTTATCACACGTCTATGGAAAGTGAGTGGGAGTGGTCTACAGAGATTATCCGAACATGTGTGTTTACACTGTACTGCTGGTGCCGTTATTTTTTGTACATGTACTGTAGATGATGTACCCTTAATTTGTTGTGTGGTGATCATTATATATTTGAATGATATTTAATTAAATAACTTCTGGTGCTAAAATCCAAAACATTATGGCGTGCTATGCTGTACTGTAACTTTGGACTGTCAACATAATAGGTCAATAGCAATACATGCCAAGCTTTCCTTTCTGCTGCTTTTACGGAGTGAAGTGCGGGCGACTTAATATTGGTATTTTGTTTTTCCCTCTTTTTTTTCTTTTTTCTTTTTTTTTTTTTTTTTTTTTTTTTTTTTTTTTTTTTTTTTTTTTTTTTTTTTTTTTTTTTGCTGCGTAGGAATATGACATTACCCTTAAAAAATACTGTCACCTCTTCTGCCTCACTCATCCTGTCCGTGGCTGCCTATTCAGTCTTACATGAAAACAAAGGCGGCTTGTAGAAGTGGGAAGAAAACGTGATCCTTGTGGAGGCTCTGTTTCGTGGCTTAACTTACCGTATTGCAACACTTTTTGTACCAGCTCGGGATGCTGTTTTTTCCCCTTGAACTTATTGCTGAACCACGTTAGGTCTACACTGAAATTAACTTTTGTCATTCCTTTCGCGAGCAGTGTGCATTGATTTCAGCCACATCAAATTGTCAAGCCGCTACAAAGTTTCACGTTCCTTCAAAATATTTTTTGGGTGATAAATTACACCTGTGTAAGAAGCATGTAAACTTCAACTATTCTTCATTACAAGTTTACTGCTCATATATTGTTTAGTTGCTGATGTGAAGTAGTTGGAATAGGCACCTATGTAAGGGGGTGCTGAGAGAGAGAAATATAGAGAGGAACGGAGATATGAGTTAAGAGCGAGACAAGACATATCGCGTGCATTGAGACTGGCAATAGGAGCATGAAAAAGTGGGGGGAGGTTTATACTAGACCCTTCCTTGTTTCTCCCCCCCCCCACACCACGGTCGTTTTTGTTCATGTGTCGTACGGACAGTGCTATCAGGTGCTGTACAATGCTTTTGTCTCAAATCACAATGGTTGCAGTTTTTTTAGCTGATTTTCAGTTTATTTTCCATTTTATCACAAAACGTACCAGTAATGAGTAGTAACCCCACAAACATAGTATTTCATGGCTGTTGGTTAGCTAACGCAATTTTAATAAGTCCTATTGTGATTTTTCACATTTATCCCGGGAATTAGTTTATTTTTTAATAAATAATATTACACTATTTTAATGGTTCCTGAGGATGACCCTAGTAAAATTGCTACCTCGTAATGTCCAGTAGGCCCTACTTGTAAAATTGGGGTTCGGCAGTGTATGATACCTAATTTCATTTTTGAGTGTCTGCTAGAACGAGTGACTTTTAGTGGGGAAATTGGGAAATTTGTGTTGAAGTTCTGGAAAACAAGGCAAAGTTGAGATTTAATTTAGTGAACGACAGTTGCAATGTCAGTTAATTTGAGCTGGCTGTGGTGTTCGTTGTTGCCAGTTGGGCCTCATTTTATCTTGTTTTACCATGCAGTAGCAAGTGAGATTGGTGACATCAAAAGCTAATGAACAGAGAATAAATAAACTATTGAACATCATGCTTAAAAAACATATTGACAGCATGCACTGGATAGCAATAGTAATAAAGTTATACAGTGCAGCATTTATTGTACGTTGCCCACGTTTTATCAAAAGTTAAAAAAAAATTTGAAAGAATTGCTTTATTATATAATTATTCTGTTATGACAACTAATTTATGACAAATTTTGTGTCATTATAAACTCTACTCACGTACATGGTTGCACTGTAAATGTATTCCAGAGTGTAACAGAGACAGTACGAAAAATAAGCTATATAGTACTAACTGAAATTGTACTTACTGTATTTGCAGGGTATCCAGCAAAAGTGGTACGTATTTTAATTTCCAGTACAATTCCCGTACATTTCCCACATTTCTTGAGAAAGTCCAGTATAATACTTTAAACGTGATACTACGTTAACTAGTGCTACCCAAGCAGACAAACGATAACCATAACATTTTTACATTATTTTTAGACGTGGCGAAGGTGTGTAAAATGTATTACTGTAGTCCAGTATTTAATTAAAATACTTCCTTTACAAAAATTTATAAATCAATTGAATTGTTGAACGTCCTCTTTGTTGCATTTTATGTTTCAGTCCACATGAACAACACCGAAATGCATATTAATAGAATTGTGGGAAGAAATTTATAAAACATGAGGGACTAGCACAATATATGTACTACATTTATTATTTATAAAGTCATAAATCAGACACGTTTCTTGGAAAAAATGTATATACAGTAACACTTAACAGTTAAGTAGATTATATTATCCTCCAGAATGTTTCACTTAGTCCTATACTCTATCCATTCCAAGATTGCAGCTTGTGTCACTCCGCCTGTTCGCGCGCTTGAACGACATTGGCTGTGCAACAAACCGTCGCACCTCCTCCGCGTGTCTCGCGAGCTGTCGACTGGCGGCAAGTGGAGAAACGGAATCGCGCCTCGCTGTGGAGGAAATGGAATCACGATGGACGTGGCGTCGTAGCGTAAGTCGTAGTTAATCCATCATATGCACATACGTATAGTATTTCATGTGCACAGAGTGATATTATATTACAGAGGATTAAAAAACGCAACTAAACGATAGAATTACCTATCCCGAAATAAAACACAGAAATTTAGTGTAGGACCTATTTCCTGTCGCAACGACACTGTTAACTAACCAGCCAACCAATGATCGAGAGCTCACCCGTGTCAGTGTTTATTTCTGCTGCAACCTTGGAATGGATACAGTGTAACACTAAAACTTTGAGCTAAATTTATTTAAGCCACATTTTACTAAACAATATTCCGGAAAATAATTTTCGGTAAAATAAACAACTGCTAAGGGATAAATAATTCCATTTTTAATTATAACCTAAATACCTATTCATTCGTGTTTCACATCTATACTCCCTACCCGTAGGTGCAACAATTTTATCCTTGTTATTTTCACTGTTTTTGCTGCTGATATAATTAATGCTGTTTTTGCCATTCATTCCTGGTTTTCCATACGATGCATGACGAAAATGTTGCAGTTTCCGGAGACATCAGTTCAGTCAAATTACACATCTCAATTTCATCGGAATCGCAACAATATTTGTACCTCCTTGCTGTCGCATAAATACATTCAATCTTTATTTAGTTACAATGTTAAACAACATAAAAAATTAATAGGTACCATGTAAAAAAAACTATAATTAAACACATTCACAAAACCTAAATGTACACCAGCCATTATTCTAACAATTTTTTAATACTTTTTTCCTTCATTGTATCATGTATATGTATTTTACTTGTGTGCATTACATTTATGTATGTTTGACAAATCCTGCTCAGTATGTACTGACAATCTAGGATGCAATAAAGTGAAATGAAAATTTTCTCGTTTACTTTGAGATACTCGAATCTCGCTTTCGCTGACAAAAATAGATTCTGTCGATTCACGAATCAAAGGCGTTTATTTACTAAGGAAAGCGTTAATATTTCGTGTTTATTTTGTAATTTTGCACAGAATAATAGGACTTCTGCGATTTTAAACAAAAATTTAAAAATTCATGACTTTGTGGGTTGGGAAAAACAGTTGTCTCTAGAAATAACAAATTGCAGCTGTAAAACAACCGTCCAATTTTTGATGACATAACGAAATGATTGGTGGCAAAGAAACAATTTAAGTACATTTCCCGCATGTTCCTGAGCGCAAAAAAATCACGTACATTTCCCGTACTTCCCGCAATTTCCCGATCGCTGGACACCCTGATTTATGTAAGTATAAAACTCGCCAGTGTATGATGCCTATGACCAAAATCAACCTCAACGAATTCATTTAACATCACTACTCAAGTCTCACGTCAAAGAATAGTCGCCAAAATTAATTTTAAGAATTTGTATCTTTTTAAAACATTTCCGTAAAATAAATCATATCTTGGGAGCACGTGATGCAAAGAGGCGTATCTATTGCTACACTACACTTTTAGCAGTGCCAACTCTGCAGCACATGCTACAAAGTGGAATATCTCCTGTGGAAATACACTTTGCGAAAAGATATGCAGCTGTATGTAGCTCATTCTTCATTTACTAAATTTGAATATTTCGTGGTCTTCATATATTGTAAAAAGGCAATTCTGCAGTGAAATAAAATCTTGTGCTCTATTTCGTTGTTTGCATTAGAACTGAAAAGAGAACATGGCAACAGCCATATTTGCTTTCACTTACGTGAACTGGTAAAATCTTGAATTTTATTTAAGAAAATTAAAGAGCTTGTATGGCAATTTTGCAGTGTTTATAAACAACCTAATACTGATATTGAAGAACTGTTACAATATTTCAACTCTAAATATATTTACATACACACTCATTTTTCCATTGTGGTAAACCTCACTTTTTTTTGCACACATAGATATTGTTCGCAGGTGAACTGTGAATTATTTTGCAAAAAGCTTACGTACATTTGTGCCTTTTATGACTATGCAGTCTTGAATTTCTAAGAGTACGTAATCTGCATTTCGAGTAGCCGATATGAATGATTACTGAGCGTATGTATTAGGATAGCATATGAATTTCTGTCGTAAATAATTTTTGTATAAGTTAAGAGAGGTCCTTGAGGCTCGGAACGAGTTTCCAAGAAATATGCGTTGCTAGTGGTCTACACCCCCTTCCTTCGCAGTGTCAGAACAAACACATGTCACACCACAGGTACTACTGACAATGCAGCCAACCCCATCTTTTGTGTTGGGAGGCAGCGTTTCCAGCGTAGGGCAGCTGCCCGCTTTTCGAAAACAAGCCCATTTTCTTTCTTTGCTAAAGATGGAAAGGAGGGGGGGGGGAAACCACTTCAAGTGATGCCGGCATACGCCTACCCAAGAAATAAATTGGGAGGAGATAGCCAATCAGTGACTGTCTTGCAAGGAAGGCAAGAAGTTATTGGTAATTAATATTCTAAGGTTTATGTAAATACAGTGGAAGTCCGCTACTACGAGTACGGGATATTACAATTGTTTTGTAATGCACCGTCAGTTTGTGTATGCAGTTTATTGTACGTATAAATGTTCAGTATTTATGAGTGGTATCGTCATGAGCACTTTCGTAGATACGAGAGATTCACGAGCAACAATCATCAATATACCGCGCAAAATTATTTTTGTTTATTATAAGCAAGCAAAGCGCACATGATAATCATAGTTTATCAGCTTAGCGAGGCAGAGCGAACGTGATACGGCAACGGTGGAATTGCAGTTGCACCTGGCAAAGCTGCCGTGACTTGCTCGACCCCGATTGTTAGGGACGCCATCTTGGCATGGCACACTGGCACAGCGCAAAAGCGAAAGAGGCCCAAGGATTGAGTACACAGCATTGCTTGCGTGCATCTTGGTTTTATTACGATACGGAACGGCATTGCAGAATCAGTTTCAGACTCACTACCATTTTTTTTATTGTGTATGTTATGCTGCAAGAATTTTAAAAGTTACGTTTACGTAACTTAACCTGCTAGAGTTGCTTGCAGAACACGTTAGATTTGTCAGATCATGGCAACGCATCAAAAGCAAACTTCATTTGGATCACTTTTTGAACGTCCGGAGTTGAAGTTTTACACTATCCAGCGTAACCCGTGTAAGTTCATAAACTTCTGGTGTCGTACTTTTATACGTTACGTGTTATGATTTCTTAACAATGTTTTCATTTTAGCGAAATTTATATTGGAATGGATAAATAAACTGTACTCCTACTAAAAACAGTTATTTTCGCTTTGTATACTTCGCAACGTGGGTAATATGGAAGAGCCGTGCATCATTTGTTAGTCCAATTATAAGATATTATTGGTGCGGCGTTGTTCGTTTCAGCCAATCACAAGTGAGCCGGCAGTGCTGATCGTTTTAGTTGCCGCCTCGCTAGTGGTCCACTTTTGTTTTGTTTATATTACGTTTTACTGTGCTGTAATAAGTGAAAATGGTAACAAAAAGCTAATGAAGATCATGAAATAAATGAAATTATTTAATGTTACGCCTAATAAACACATGCCTATCGTTTATGGCAGTCTTGTTTTACAGTAGCAGAGATACTAGCCAAGGTAAACTGTACTGTTATTATTCCTATCTCACATAAGTCATAACCTAGAAAATTACATATATATATATATATATATATATATATATATATATATATATATATATATATATATATATATATATATATATATATATATATATATATATAT